>JAOPUL010005356.1:14567331-14577692 GCA_027564515.1 Octopus rubescens
GTCTAACCCATGCCAGCATGGAAAAACAGACGTTAAAATGATGATGATGATATATATATATATATAAATATATATACACACACACATATATGTATGTATGTATGTATGTATGTATGTATGTATGTATATAGATATGTGTGTGCATTCTTACATGCCCGCACATATATATTATGTATAAACATGCTCTTATGTATTATATAATTATATTTGTGTGTGCCTATATATACATATATATGAATGTATATTTATATACATATATAAATATTTCATTTGCAGTATTTTTTTGACAATAAACCATTAATAATAAACAATATTAAAGGGATGATTGTTGTTGTTATTAAGGTGGCGAGCTGGCTGAATCGTTACCGCGCCCGACGAAATGCTTAACGGCATTTCGTCTGTCTTCATGTTCTAGGTTCAAATTCCGTCGAGGTTGAGTTTGGCTTTCGTCCCTTGCGGGGTTGATAAAATAAGTACCAGTTCAACACTGCGGGGGTCGATGTAATCGACTTGACCCAACCCCTGAAATTGCTAGGCTTGTAAAAAAAATTTGAAAGGTGGCGGCAAGCTGGCAGAACCATTAGCACAATGGGCAAAATGCTTAGCGGCATTTCGTCCGAGTTCAAATGCCGCTGGAGCCAACTTTGCCAGTGAGCTGGCAGAATCGTTAGCATGCTGGGTAAAATGCTTAGCGGCATTTAGTCCGTCTTTACGTTCGAGTTCAAATTCTGCCGGGGGCGACTTTGCCTTTCATCCTTCCGGGGTTGATAAAATAAGTACCTGTTAAACACTGGGGTCGATGTAATCGACTAAACCCCTACCCTGAAATGGCTGGCCTTGTGCCTAAATCTGAAACCATTATTATTGTGTTGTTGAGCTGGCAGAATTGTCAGCATGCTGGACAAAATGTTTAGTAGTATTTTGTCTGTCTTTACGTTCTGAGTTCAAATTCCCACATGGTCAACTTTGGCTTTCATCCTTTTGATGTCAATAAAATATGTACCAGTTGAACACTGGGGTCGATATAATTGGCTAACCCCATTGCCCAAAGATTTCAGGCCTTGTGCCTATAGTAGAAAGGATTATTATTATTATTAAGGCTGTGAGCTGGCAGAATCTTTAGCTTATGAGATAAGATGCTTTGCGGCATTTCTTCTGGATCTGTATGTACTGATGTTGAGTTTGGCTTTCATCCTTCCGGGGTCGATAAAATAAGAACCAGCTGAGCTCTGGGGTTGGTGTAATCGACTTTCTCATCCCCCTCAAAATTGCTGGCCTTGTGCCAAAAATTAGGAAGAATTATTAAGGCAGCAAGCTGGCAGAATCGTTACCACACCAGACAAAAATGCTTAGCAGCATTTCTTCTAGTTCTTTATGTAGTGAGTTCAAATTTCTCCAAGGTCAACTTAGCCTTTCCTCCAGTCAACTAACCCACCACCAATTTCTGTCCTTGTGCTTTTATTAAAAAAGACTATTATTATTGTTCTCTGCACTAGCGCCGAGAGTTTGGTGCCGGTGGCCCATTAAAAGCACCCAGTGCACACTGTAATGTGGTTGGCGTTAGGAAGGGCATCCAGCCGTTGAAACCAGGCCAAATCAGACTGGAACATGGTGTAGCTCCTCGGCTTGCCAGCTCCGGTCAAACCGTCCAACCCATGCTTGCATGGAAAACGAACGTTAAAGGAAGATGATGAGAGCAAGTGGGTTGGCAGAATCACTAGAATATACTGACCTGACCCCACCTCCCATATTCCAAAACTTTTATTAATACTAAGCTTAACAACTCTGAAATGATGCAAACACTCATTTAAGCTGGGTGACAGGCCAACAATCACAATGACTGCAATGCCACGAACAGAAACAATTATATCCACTGTAACGGTGAGATCAATACCAAGAACAGCAGCAGTAAAAATAGCATAATAAAAGGCAACTAAGATGACAGCCACGGGAGTTGGGACAACTGTGGGAACCACTCACTGATGAGTCCCTCAAATACAGCTCTTTGAAAGGAGAACGAGATGTAGTTTGTAGATTCAATTGCGCATACCTGACTTTTTATTCAGCTGGGTGGCTATTTGCAACATCAGTGAAACTTTTATTCACTGTTTCCTATATCGGAGGTGACGGATTCTCGTCCGAGCATGTGGCTGACTACGAGTACATGTCATTGAAAAGCCGAAATGTATATGGCGTTCCCGTTGGCTGCTACTGGGATGGATTTTCGTCTACTTCAGATATTTAATGTCTTTTTAACACTGCGTGTCCATAAGGGATGTTATCTTAGGACAAATACCACAGTAACTGGCCTATCAACAGTGTATGTACATTAAATAGGATATATATATATATATATAGTTGAAATTTACATCAAAATCAATAAACAAGAAGACGAAGACAGGTGTAACAAGTAGGTATATTAGCTTGACTCTCAAGAAAAAAAAGGGGGTGAAGAAAGTCTTCTACGTTTCGAGCCTTTCGCTCTTCAACAGAAAAAGAATTGGTAGAAATACAGAGAGTTCTTGGGTTAGCTTTCAAGCCAAGAAACAAACGGTTTTTACTTTTGTAAAAGTAAAGACGCTACAGGAGAACGCTACAGGGGAATTAGATAGTAAGGGAGATAATTAGATGATCTCTATTATATATATGTGTGTAGTGTGTGTGAAGTGATGTTATGGTGGGGTAGGGGACGGGGTGAAAAAAAATATATATAGGGGTGTAGTGTGTATGACGTGATGTTATGGGGGGGGACTGGGAGGAGAAAAAATATAAATATATACATACATACACATACATACACACACATACATACACACATATATATACACATATACACACACATACATGCACACATATACACATAGGGGTGCAGTGTGTGTATGAAGTGACATTATGGTGGGGTAGGAAAGGGGGTGGAAAAGAAATGTATAAAATATATGTGTGTCATATTGAAAACATGACTGTTCAAGTTCATTTTTTTATTATTATTAATGTTCCGTATTTCCTTATTAGTCCTTTATATTTAGTTTGGAATGATAAAGTTCTTAAATCCATTAACATTTCTAGACCTCAATTTCATTTCCTGGACGAAACAGTTGTTATTTGTAGAATTTCTTTGTTGTTTTTTTCTTGTTACTTTTTCCTATTATTGTTGCCATCTTTCTACAGTGAATCACACGAACGATGTTGCTAATGATGTCATCTTGGCCAAATTAAAAATTTCGACTGTTACTTTCAAATACATCATAATTTATTTCAACAATTCACTAACTGTTCTTAGTTAATTATTATTTGTGTTAAGTTTTAGTTTTAATTGGCTATTAATAGAACTTGTATAGCTCTATTAATATATGAATAACTAATCTCGATATTTTATGGAATTCTCTACAAAATGGCCGCGTTATGAACTAATGTGTGCTTTATGTAACGTGCTGCATGGCTTCTCATTTTAAATGCATGATCAAACAGTAAGAAAGTGTTGTACTTGTATGTCCAATGTAACTGATAAAGTCATCGAGTTTACAACTTCCATATTTGCATTGAAAGTTATACATCACATGAAATCAAAAGCAGCATAGCAACCATGACTTTCAGAAGCATTTTTCACACTGTCAAAGCATGGAATAAACCACCCATGTCAGTTATTAGTTGTTAGGACACCCTTCAAAAATTCCATGCTTCCTGAAATTCACCAACATAACTCCTGGCTAATACTTGGAGTGAGGTGGGGGGAGGGGCTCATATTTGTCACTTTGAGAACCATTGATTAGAGTACAGTATTAAACTGAAAACCCAAAAGAGTTGTACATAAATTAGCTTCTTAAATGAATTACTGGAATATGACAATTAGATGGTTGTTTGCGATGTCAATTATTTCATGTCTATGTCAAATGTTTCCCCCTTTTATTTATATAGAGCTTTATTTCACAACTCATCCAAACACTAATGAAAATCCAATGATAGGTAAACCAGTTGGTGACTCACAATCACAGACAGAGAATTCCACATTCTTATCCCTATTTGACCTAAGTATCTCTAGGTAAGTTAAATCTAATACAGAGTTGATTCAGATATTTCCATTCAGCCATGTGAACTCAGAACTCTTTGACAAATTTTCTGATGGTTCCATCATCATATCAGGCATTAGTGGAATATTTATCAGTCTTTCCAGTCTATAAATTCAATAATAAAGTAAAGTCAGAATTGAAAAGAAAGTAAAAAGAGAAAACAGTAACTATGTGGAGAAAAATTGGAAGTAACAGAGGTAGAGATTGTCTGGTATACCAAAGAGACAAACATTTTCATCTGGTAAAATTGTCCATCTATGAGCTTCAGTTGTCTCTGTTTGTCTTACATTGAAAGTTTCTGATCACACCAACCCATCACAGTGTATTAATGGATACTCTCTAACTACTCTTCTATTGTTCAGCTATTCTCATGCAGTCATCTGTCCTTACATCAACAATTTTCTTAACATTGAGTCTAATCACAAACACTCCTATATGAATATCTTCTTTCAATGTTTGACAGCCTTTTCTACATAAGTGTCATCCATGAAATCACATGAATCACATCTTATCATGAGGATGTGGTTCAATATCATCAAAATACTTATCAACGGAACACAACACTCCCTCTTATGACCACCACTAGATTCTGCTATTGTCTCTCCTCCATTTGTTTTTCTTATTGTATTTCATTTCTAAAATCTCTTTTTAAACACTTCCTCTTCCTCTAATCCCTTATCCCGCAAGACTGCAAACCCTATGTTACCTACAGTCATCCAACTACATAAGTTCTATTTGACTATCATCTGTCTTTAGCAACAGCAGTCTGAGAGACCTTGTAGAGTTTATGGGTAGAACCTCCCCTTCCTAGACTAAAATATAAAAACCCAATATTTGTCTTGTATACGCAGTTGAAACAGTATAAATATAAACAGCCATCCACGTATCATATATAATGTGTATACTTCATAAAAAAGCAAGTTGCAACACAGTAACTTTCCTTTCAATGATGTATATATTATTAAGCATGATACATAGAGACAGTCAATATTAGTGTTTATATTTATGAATTTATTTACCAATTCCTGTCTTCTATTTCTCATTGTTGAGGGATTTAGACTTAGCTCTATTTTTGCTACAATGTTAATCTCATTACCACTGTTTTTATCTTTTCCCTTCTCCACCCTGATCACTCCCACAGCCTACTTTCTGAAATGTGAGGAACTATGAAGACTCTCTTCTGCAAGAAACCCATTCTGCTCCAGCCCTTCTTTCATACTTTAACTCTTCATCTCCTAGCATAAAGCCACCACTCTCTGGGTTTGTAGTCATGCAAGTTCCATGGTGACCTCACGAGTGCTGGTGGCACTAAAAAGAACAGCCGGTACATGCTGTGAAGTGATTGGTATTAGGAAGGGCATGCAGCTTTAGAAACCATGCTAAAGTAGACAGTAGAACATAATGCAATCCTCAAACTTGATGGATCCTGTCAAACCATCCAACCTATGCCAGCATGGAAAATGGATGTTAAATGATGATGATATAATTGTATTTAACGTACCGGTGACACGTTAAAAACACCTGGGCCAGTAACACATTAAAAGCACCCGGGCCAGTGACACGTTAAGAGCACTCGTGTGGGTGACACATTAAAGGCACCCATGCTGGTGCTGCATTAAAAGACCCGGGCCAGTGACACATTAAAAGCACTCGTGTTGGCGACACATTAAAGGCACCCGTGCCAGTGCCAAGTTAAATACACTCGTACCAGTGACATGTTAAAGGCACCCAGTACACTCTCTGGAGTGGTTGGTGTTAGGAAGAGCCTCTGGGCAAAGAAACTAGGCCAAAACAGATTGGAGTCTGGTGCAGCTCCCTAGCCTGCCAGTCTTAAGTCAAATCATCTAACTCATGCCAGCATGGAAAATGGATGCTAAATGATGATGATGAGATATATATATTATATATATATATATATGAAGGTGCATGGCTGAGTGGTTAGAGAAATGGATTCACAATCGTCAGGTTGTGAATTCGATTCCCAGACCAGATGATGCGTTATGTCCTTGAGCAAGACACTTTATTTCATGTTGCTCCTTCTACCTGGAGTTGCAACCAATAGATAGTATTAGCAATTGAAAGACCAATGGAAAACATTGTTTCCTCGGTATGATCTGACGAAAAGTCGATCGTCTATTTATTTTTTTTATATATATGTATGGTATGGACTTCTGCACAGTTTCCCTCTACCAAAAGTCACAAGATATTAGTAAACCTGAGACTATAATAGAAGAACATTTGCGCAAAGTGCCACACAGTAGGACTGGATTTGGACTCGCATGCTTTTGAAGCAAACTTCTAAACAACTCAGTCACACAGTTATGATAATTGTATCTAAACTCCTGAACCATGAAACCATATATCCATTTCTCTCTTAATATTTCTTTGAATGTTAAGGTGGCAAGCTAGCAGAATCTTTGCCACACTGGAAAAAATGCTTAGTAATATTTCTTCAGACTTTACATTCCGAGTTCAAATGCCGCTGGGGTTGACTTTGCCTTTTATTCTTTCGGGGTCGATAAAATAAGTACCAGTTGAGTACCGGGGTTGATGTAATTGACTTACTCATCCTCTGAAATTGCTGGCCTTGTGCCAAAATTTGAAACTAATATTTCTTTAAATGTTAATATTCTGTTAATATTTCTTTAAATGGTAATGTAGTAAACAAAGATAAAGAAATGAGAATACAAAAAAATATTATGAGGAAGTAATTAAGTTCAAGAATTTTTCTTTTTCTAGGCTAGATTCCCAATAAACATGTTTCTCATTGTATATCAGACTGAATATGAGTGAGAAAGAGAAAGAGGGGCACCAACAAAATTAGATATTTTATAAACCCGAAAAAACAGTTTTGCCATAAGAAAATAGATGAGAAACTTATTGTCAATTCAATATTAGCAGGAGGTGTGTCATGACCTAATTAGCCTATCAGAAAACCAATTCATTTAGTTCATTTATAAAGTTATTACTCAATCTCATTCCTCTCTCTCTCTCAACATTATCATCATACTTCTATTCCCCCTTGTTTACTGGAAGTAAACAATGCCTTATTTCCCATCCCTTAGAATGCCAAATAATAGGATAGACATTTAAGTGCATGACGTCACTCTCTACTGATATTAAGGTAGTGTTCATGATTATTATTATTATTAATGCATGCAGACTATCCTATTGAGAGGAATGACAATCAAAATATTTTATGTTTTTTTTGTAAATATTTTGGCACTTAGACTAATTAATCATGAGGATTATACTGAAAATGATGCAAAGGTGGGCATAACTTTTTATTAACTGACATAGGTCATTCAATTGCACATATTAGCAGAGTGAGTCTTCCTCTGTGGTAGCTCTTCTATTCTTCTGCATTGCAGGCAAATAATAGCTTCCATGCAAAAGTAATATACCATCATTGAGTTCTCAATAAAGAGGGGTGCAGGGTGTCTGACACACACACACAGAGAAGGCTACACATTGTTTACAGAGCTGACACAATTGGCAAGAGCAATGTGCACAGATGGGTGAAATATAAAGAAAGGGAAAACAGCATTGAAGACAAACCCATGCAGTGGGAGAGCATTGACTCTCACCTCTGACATGAATCACTAGCAAGTGGATGAAATGACTCACACAGGCAGATGAGTCACAATCCATGAGCTTGCTCTACAACTGGACACTGATCACAAAGCATAGAAAGTAACTTTGGGTATTGGAAAACATGTGTGTGTGTGTGTGCAATGTTAGCATGTCAGCAATTGACAACCAATATGAAAAAAAGGTGAAAGTCTGCTCTGATTTGCTGGAAGTATTTGAAGCCAATGAAGACACACACACACTTTTGTTTTATTTCTTTTTATCAAGCAAGCAGGTGAGGAAATATAAACATATCCTTACAATCTGAAAATGAAGGTTCAATCCATGGAAAGGCATCATACCTCTTCACCAAGACCTAAGATTTTCAAAAGCCAGCAATTGACATAGAAAGTCATGGTAACTGTTTTTTGGGGGAGATTGCAAGGGCATCTTTCTCTTTGATGTTTCTGGAACATGGCTAATGTTGAGTAATACCTTTATAGAGAAGAAGGGTCACACTACCAACATGTGCAACTTGAACAACTTTTTGCTTTACTTTCAGTCCAATCCTTGTATTATAGATGTTTTATTGTGATCATTTGTTTAAACTGTTCCTTAGAGTGAAAGGTTTAACCCCCCCCCCATCCTGGGACCTGTGCTGCCCCTGCTGTCTTCCCCCCTCTTTCTTTTCTCTCTACATTTCTTCTATATGTTTTTTCCTTTTTATTTATTACAAGGTAGACATCACTTAACCCTTTAGCATTCAAACCAACTATATCCGGCCAAAATATTTAACCCGTTTTATGTTGAAACTGGCCAGATCCAGGCTCTCACTTCAACCCTGCAATGTCATTTTAAAACTAAACAATCACATCATTAAAATTTCTAAACTACATGATTAATTCAAAAGAATATAAATAATAAACATTATATTTGACAGAGTAATCTGAATACTAAAGGGTTAATACTGCTGAATTGGAGTACTCTCTGGAGTGGTTGGCGTTAGGAAGGGCATCCAGCTGTAGAAACCAAGCCAAATATAGACTGGAGTCTGGTGCAGCTCCCCAGCTTCCGGTCAAACCGTCTAACCCATGCCAGCATGGAAAAACAGACGTTAAATGATGATGATGATGATGATGGACCACACCCGAATGTCCCTGTTGTTTTATCAATCAATAAAGGAGAAATAAGATGTAATGTTCAGGCCTTTCCCAAAACATTAGGAATTATACATCAAATGGATTCATCACAGAATAAGATATTGATTACACACGCTTAAACAGCTGAGAAACCTACCTTCAGTTTACAACAAATTCCAATGTCACAATAAATTAATAATGATTTCTGTGCCCAGCTGAGTCAGATGTAACAGAAGCAAGTGAGGGCCATCATACTTAACCCTTTAGCGTTTAAACTGGTTATATCCGGCCCAAATAATCTACCTATTTTATGTTCAAACTAGCCAGATCCAACCTCTTACACCTACCCAACAATGTCATTCTAAAAATAAACAATCACATCATCAAAATTTGAAAGTTGTGAGATAATGCATGACAAAATCAAAAGAATGTGAATAAATAAGCATTACATTCAACAGAGTAATCTGAATACTAAAGGGTTAACATAGTGAAGAAAACAAATTTAATTAATGTTTAGAGTTGTTACTTGTACTTGCAAAGAATAGATTGTATAAATATTAGTTATTAACCCTTTAGCATTCAGATTACTCTGTCAAATGTAATGCTTATTTATTCACATTGTTTTGAATTTATCATATATTATCTTGTAGCTCTGAGATTTCAATGATGTGATTATTTTTAGAATGACATTGTAGGGTAGGTGTGAGAGGCCTGATCTGGTTAGTTTGAACATAAAATGGGTAGATTTCGGCCCGATATGGCCAGTTTGAATACAAAAGGGTTAAGCTAATGTTTAGTACTAATTTATTAGAATTTTTCCCTTGCTATATTTAAGCATCATGGCTTTAAGATGGCTATAATTTCTTTATATCAAAGGCCAGTGTAATTTCCTTCAGTCATTTTGTCAAGTAAGGGTGACATAGTGTAATATTTTATTGTCCAGCAATATAATGATTCTTTTATTATTATGAACATGGCAAGTATGGAGAAGGTTTGCTGAGGAGGTCTAATAAGATAGAAACATGCTTGAGGTTGTCACCCCTACTTGCCAAACTCAGATTGTATAAAAATATTAGTAATTGAGCTAAGGTGGCAAGCTGGCAGAATTGTTAGAACACCAGGCAAAATGCTTAGCGGCATTTCATCTGGCTTTACATTCTGAGTTCAGAATCCACCGAGGTTGACTTTACCTTTCATCCTTTCGGGGTCAATATAATAAGTACCAGTTGAAGACAGGGGCTTGATGTAATTGACTAGCCCCCCTCACCAAACTTTCTGGCCTGGTGCCAAAATATAGACCAGCAATTGGTTGTTAGGGACACATTTTCAGCTGGGTAGGCTGGAGTAATGTGGAATTATATTCCTTGCTCAAGGACACACCACGTCAACTGGTCCAAGAATTGAACCCACAACCTTGTATTCATGAGCCTAACATCCTGACCACTTGAGCATAAAGAAGAAAATAGACACACACACACAACAATAGTCTTGTTCAGGTTTAGGCGCCTGTCCGAAGCATTCGAAAGTCCGAAGGCCATGCTGAGCCCTGTGGCAAAGAAGCGGTCGGGTCCAGCATCGACAATGC
>JAOPUL010005356.1:14577792-14590069 GCA_027564515.1 Octopus rubescens
TTTAATATAGTCTGTACTCAAACTTCAAGTTCAATTTTCTCTGCTTCAGTAATTTCCCATGATGAGAGATTTTTGACGGAAAAGTAGCAATATATCTGGAAGTATTAGAGGTAGAGAGATCACTGAGGTGTCATTTTAAAGCTGGAAACCTGAGGAATCCGAATATATATACAGCTCATTTTCGATATGTAGCAACTTACTACACGGTTCGGTGTGGTGGGTCACATATACACACTGGTTGAGTTTTAAACTCAGAATCTTTACTTCTAATGCAGAGTTTCAATGTTTTTATACACTATGCCACTTTCCTGTCTGTAACGGCATATCTGCCAAGTAATAAACCTACAGGACTTTGACATTGTGTACAAGAGGGCTTGAAAGCTTTAGCAATGATGATGATAATAAAAATGATGATGATAATGTTAAATTTAAACCTGTTTCTATTTGTTTTCTCTTCCCTTAGGTGTTTTAAAGACTGTGAGTCCAGACCTTCTTGGCCGTAAAGGTAGCAATAGCAGTGAGAGTTCAACTTCTGAATCCTCTTTCATTGCATCTCCTAGACCTTTGTTGGACAGTAGACCTGCACCTAAAAGTAAGGAAATTATTGCTTTTAAATGTTGATTTTTAGTTTTAACTACTTTCAGTGAGTTTCACTGTATATATTTTAGTTCTTCACTTTTTAAATTCCAGCAAGAAGTTAAAGCAGGCAACATTTTGAAAATTAATTTTTTTATCAGTAATTACTTCTGATATAAATTGTTTTTTTTTTGTTTTTTTATTTTTGCATTGTCAGTCATCTCATCTCTCCTACATCCTCCCAACTCAGCCCTTACCTCACCCCCACCTTTATCCAATTTCTAGAGTTGTCACTTACTCTTCACTCTTCTCTACTTACCATCCTTCAACACTTATTCTTCATTGTATTCATCTCTCACTCTCCTATATTCTTGCATTCCCCACCCTCCCATGACAGAAGCTGTTTTGTTCTGACCCCTTCTCTCATACTTTAACATTGTAATCTCCTAGCGTAAAGCCATCTCCCTCTCTACTGTAGACCCATTTAGTTAAAGGGGACATTAATGTTGCAAGTTATTTGTTGACCTCACAAGTGCTGCTTCTGTACATGCTGTAAAATGGTTGACATTAAGAAGGGCATCCAGCCATAGAAACCATTCCAAAGCAGACATTGGAGCTCAGTGCAGTCTTCAGACCCGTTGGATCTTGTCAAACTGTCCAACCCATACCAGTATGAAACAAGAACATTAAATAGTGATTATGATAATGTTCTTTGTTTTCCAAAGCAAACTATTATTCTCATATAAAATACCCCAATCCTGTTTATGAGTTAACTGTTGTTTCCTGATTTTGAATGTTAAATTTTTAAACTCAGCTCTGATTTAACTTTCATCCTCTGCACTACCTTCCCATCTAGGATGCTTTTGCAGCATTCACACATTGCTCTTCTTCTTTCTCCTATTTCTATGGTACCCTCCAGGATCTCTTGCTTGCCCCTCATCCCTTGTCTTTTTTTCTCCTACTGCTTTCTCCCTTAGAGCTTCTCTGCCTCTTTAACACACCTTGTTATCTTTTCCCATCTGATTTCCCCAAGCTAGTACTGGTTGAACAGATCTATGATCAAAGATCTTCCAACCATGGCCATCCTGAATATTTTTTCTCATAAAGTGTTTACAGAACTGAAGTATGTTCATTTTTAAGGCAGCAAGGTCTTATTTGAGGGAGACTTATGAGGTGCATCAGAAAAGAAACAGGACTGGGGTCACCAAAAAATTATGTCAAATCCAAACTACAAACTACATGTTTTCTCCTTTGAAATAATTCCCCTTGAGTCTAACGCACTTTCCCATCCTTCTCCGCCACGCTTCCATGCCCTCCTAGAAGAATTCTTCTGGGATTCTCCGCAGCTCCATCATGACAGCCCTCTGGCACTTGGGTCTCCGGGTCGTACTCAAAGATCCATGACTCATCACCAGTGATGACTCTTCCCAGCAAGTCTGGTTCAGTTTCAAGACACTTGAGGATGTCCTGACACACCTGCATGCATCGCTCCTTCTGGTCATCGTTCAGCAGCTTTGGTACCATCTTTGCGTAGATCTCCTGCATGCCCAAATCTTTGGTGATAATCTTCCAGGCGCTGTTGCATCACATGCCCAGCTCTCTTGCGATCAGTCGAGCAGTCAGCCAATGATTGCCACGTACCACCTGCCTCACACGCTCAACATTGGCCTCAGTCCTGCTTGTTGAAGGCCTTTCGCTGCTGGAGTCATCTTCCACATCTTTATGTCTCTTTTCAAACCTCTTATGCCACTTAAAATCCCATGAGTGCAACTTTATCTTACTTCCGTACATTTGCTGCAGTAGTCTGAGTGCTTCTGACTGAATTTTCCCTAGCTGGACCAGAAACGTCAGGCTGGTATGTTGCTCTGTGCCCATCACCTGACGGCCTAAAATTCAGGAGCTGTTAACAAAAGCATGTGCAAAAACATACAATGGTTGCAGGGAGCTAAGATCGCAGTTATAGACCCCCCCCCCAGATATTACACCACACAGTGACGTAATTTTGTCAATATTAAATTGAAATTTGGAACATAAATTAATGGAATTTTAATTTAGAGCAATTTAAAACAAAAAGTTTGTATCATAGAACCAGGGGCAGTCTTGGGTGGGTTGGTATCATCATCATCATGAGCATTGTTTACTCTCCACTTTTCTATGCTTGCGTGGGTCGGACAAAATTTGTTGAGGCAGATTTTCTATGTTTGGATGCCCTTCCTGTCACCTGTTTCCAACTAAGGTAATATTTCCTGATGGCCAGTCATGTTTTCCATAGGAGACTGAAAATAAACAACAACACTCATTTACAACCATTGCATGATATTGAAATAAGGGTGTGCACACGCGCACACACACACTCACGTGCACACACACACTCACATACACACACGGTTCTTTCAGTTTTCATCTACTAAATCCACTTACAAGTCATTGGATTGTCCAGGGCTATGATAGAAGGTACTTGCCCAAGGTGCTGCACAGTGGGACTGAACCAGAGACCACATAGCTGGGAAGCAAGCTTGTTAACCACACGGCCACACCAGTACCCTCAAAAGAGTTAAATGTGTTCTGTCCAGTTGAGTGTAAACATACCATTAACTGAACAAAAAGCTGCATCAGTTGAAGTTTGAATCAAAAGCCATGGTTTCAAATCATGATTGAAGAGAGGCCCTTTGTCTTTCTCTAGATACTCTTTTTGATTATGAAAATTTCAATATAACTTAATGGCTTCTGGGATTCCTAACCATATGGTTTTGAGTTCAGGCCCACTGCACAGTACTTTGGGCAAGTGTTTTCTACTATAATTCTCAACTGACCAAAGTCTTGTGAGTGGATTTGTAGACAGAAACTGTATAGAAGCCTGTTGTGTGTGCTTGTTTGTGTCATCTTGTCTTTATATCATGTGGTAGTTGTAAATGAGTGTCACCATCATACAAGCAGTGTCACTCATTTCCAATGTTCTGCAAAAACATGTTAGGCCACAGGGAATTATCACTTTACTTGGAATCAGGTGCGGGTTGGTGATAGGAAAGGCATCTGGCTATAGAAAATAAAATCTATCACAATTAACTTCATCTGATTCCTGCAAGTATGGAAAAGTGGCTGTTAAAACGATGATGATGATGTCAGATGTTTGCATGTACACACATTTGCACACAGATGTGTGTGTGTGTGTGTGTGTGTGTGTGTGTGTACATACATTAAAGTGATACACCAATGTTTCTAAGATGACTATTTAAATTATTTCAGTTGTTGAGAAATCTAAACTGGAAGAAAAGCCTGTTTGGGAATGGAAGCTTGTTTTTAAACTGATTAGTCCTGATTTAGTGCAATGTGTTGAGCAAGTGGTATGGTCAAATGCCAGCTCTAGCCTTGAGAAAGAACAGAAGGACTGGGAGATTGCTTACTCAATGGAAGTTGTCCAACTACCTCATGATGTCTTGGCTGGATGCATTGATCACTATCCTAGAGTTGTATCGAAAGTAAGTGAAATTTTAAATGTCATTATTTTTACCGGTGGTTAATTTTTACCTCTCTCTTTTAACCCTTTACCATTTAAACCGGCCATATAAGGCCCAAATATTCTGCCTGTTTTATATTCAAATTAATCTCTCACACCTACCTTACAATGACATTCTAAAGAAATAAATCACTTCATTGAAATCTCAAAGCTACGAGATAATGCATAATTAATTCAAAACAATGTGAATAATAAATATGCATTACATTTGATAGAGTAATCTAAATGCTATAGATCTAAACACTATGTTGGTGGCGGCAGCTTTATCTCGGATTCGAGAATTTAATTTCTTCTTTGCTGAATGCTTCCTTTATGATGATGGTGTTGATGACTAAGTAGACCAATTCTTGCATAGAAGAGTTGATGACATTTCTGCATGGTAATGTTGGTGGAGGACGGGGTTGATTTTGTCAAGCCTTTCTCTCTTGTTGTTTGATTTCTTTTTTTTCTCTTCTGGTGGCTTCGAAGTGTTTGGTTTTGATGGTGATGGAACATCGCCACTTGGTACGGTTCCAGGCTTGTGTTTCAAACGATTTAAGCTCATGTCCAGTAGCTTTTAATGTTGTTTTGAGTTGGTACTTGTATCTATTTAAATAGGTACCTGTCTATGTTCTCCAAGTACCATTGAAATGAAACATTCCAAATCAGACTCATCAGAATTACATATGAAAGTAATTTACTGAAAGAACTTGAATTATCTAGGATTTATACATATACCAAGTTGGGTGTGGTTACCCAAAATGAAATTATTATAATATCTGTTTCAACACATGATTTCACATATATATATATATATATATATATTTATATAATCATTATAATCATCATCATTTAACATCTGTTTTCCATGCTGGCATGGGTTGGACGGTTTGACTAGAGCTGTTGAGGCTAGGGGCTGCACCAGGCTCTATTGTCTGTTCTGGTATGGTTTCTACAGATGGATGTCCTTCCTAATGTCAACCACTCCATAGTGTACTGGGTGCTTTTAACGTGGCACCAGCACCGGTATCAATTCTGCTGTGGCGGATGGGTCTTCTTGAGTATAGCAATGCACCAGATATTTCAGTCCTTAGTCATCATCATCACCATCATTTAACGTCTGTTTTCCATGCTGGCATGGGTTAGACGGTTTGACTGGAAACTGGCAAGCTGGGGAGCTGCACCAGACTATTTTTCGCTTGGTTTCTACAGCTGGATGCCTTTCCTAACGCATGAGCATGGAAAAGTAAATGTTAAATAATAATAATGACGATGTACACACACACAGAAAGATATACCATATATCTAATCCTATAGCTTTTTGTATTTATATTTTGTTTAGCAGCAATCTCTATATCTCTCGTGTATGTTTGTCCTATCTTCCTGTCTTTAGTCAGCTCTCTCTCTCTTTCTTTTCTACTGCACTCCTCTATTTCCCATTCAACAGTTCCTTCTGGTCATCCACATTCAATAAACTCAATTCAACTTGCGTACACTTAACAAATACATTGACACGTGCTTATGTATACACTCACACTTTCTGACCCCTTGCACACACAGCAAAAGACGTGAAGATAAACACAGACAACACATTTGTGTAATTCTTAAAACAAGATAATTTCATGAGATGCTCCATCAAAGATTACTGACCTTAGACTAAACAACAACTTAAACAGCCATAAATAAATAACAGAGCCTTTGTGAGTGCTCGATCAACTAGAAATAGCACGTAAATCTCCAACAAAATCATACACACTTCTTAAAAGAGGGACACATTAGTGAATGTAGTCCCTAATATAGAAAATGTAGTCCCTAATATAGAAAATGCTTTTTATCATAGATTGCTTGATCAGAGCTAAACAACATCAACATGGGAGACTGATTTGTATGAAATAGCCACTAATGCTCTTCAAATCACACCCAACTGCCTTCATACTGAAGGAATATATTAGAGAAAAGAAAATATCATCATTATAACACACACGTGTGTGAGCTGTGTAATATAGTCACAGATATTCATCATCATTGTTTTGTTTACTTTACCTTGCTTGCATGGGTCAGACAGAGATTACTGAGGCAGATTTCCTGTTGCCAACCCTCACTTGTTTCCAAGTAAGGTAATATTTCCCCCATGGTCAGACATGTTTTCACAGAATATTAAATATGAATGACACTGCTTATATGACAGTGACACTTATTTATAATAATGTCAAGACAAAGAGACACAACCATACACTTACATTTATACATATGACAAGCTTCTTTCAGTTTCTGTCTACCAAATCACAGTTTCCATCAGCCAAATTCACTTGCAATTCAACCTCAGATATAATAAAAGACACTTACCCAAGGTGCCACGCTGTGGGATTGAATTTGGAATCATGTGGTTGGGAAGCAAACTTCTTAACCACACAGCCATGCCTGATCAACAATTATTGTTATCCAAATTAAGAGTCTTAAACTATTTAAAAGGAACTAACAATATCTGGAACATTGATTCTAAACAGATAGTTTTTATCAAAATTTCTAAGTAAGCCACGACACTATCACCATAGAGATCAAAAGAAAATTGCCACTAGCTAGAGAAACATGGCAGTTGCATGGTAATGGTAGAATATGTTGTTGCAAGGAGCACAGATATTGTGTGCTAAGTTATGTTGGTGTGTATAAGAAAGTTTGTTATTATAGCAAAAGATTTGGAATGGGTATTATCAAAATTTGGTGAATCCCGAATTTATTTAAAATTAAAAATTCAAATGTCCAGAACTTATATCTGCTTAATGTTATCAACCAGTTACTGTTATCAAAAAGGCTTTATCCCAGTAATCAAATTAAGTGGTGGTTTCCACTATATATAATAAAACCACGATGAATAAATGTATGTCACAACTACAACACTATCTTTAAGATAGTATGTTAGCACCAATATTCTTTATATTTATATTTGTTGCAGTCATTGGATTACAGCTGTGCAATCAAAGAATTAAGATGATCACATTGACCCACAGTACTTACTCTATCAGTCTCTTTTTGTTGAAGTACTAAGTTATAGGGATGTAAACAAACCAACACCAGTTGTCAAGCAGTGAGAGACAAGCACATAGACACACATGCATATAAGATGGGCTTCCACAGTTTCCATCTACCAATTCACTTACAAGGCACTGGTCTGAAAACTCTAAAAATACAATTGAAATAGCATTAACCCTTTAGCATTCAAATTACTCTGCCAAATGTAAAGCTTATTTCTTCAGATTGTTTTGAATTAACCATGTATTGACTCATAGCTTTGAGATTTCAATGATGTTGTTGTCTATTTTTAGGATGACACTGTAGTGTAGGTGTGAGAGGCTGGATCTGGCCAGTTTGAACTTAAAACAGGAGGCATATTTGGGCCGGATATGGCCGGTTTAATTGCTAAAGGGTTAAATTAAATCGCCAGCTGTGTCATACTAAATGTATGACAGCTTGATGGTGTGGAATTGACAGCAATAAAATCTCATCATAGATTTATTGTGCTAAAAACAATATATATCAGAGCAAGGTGAACATTGTTGCTGCTGTGACTCATGAAAATCAAGCCGTCTAATGATGTGTACATTTAGTATAATACACAGATAGCTATTTTGATTTAATGCTGTTTCAATTGTTTATACTCAGTTTTATTACAACTCAGCAGGCTTCTGCAATGTTTTATTCATTGTTTCCTATATATCAAGGCATGAATTTCGTTTAAGCAGGTACAATTGACTGCACAGCATTGACATGCCGTAACCAAGGCGAGATGTGCTTGTTCTTCTCGTGAATCACTGCAGTGACGATGTTCATCTTGTTCTGATATAATGCTTTTAACACAACAAATCTATGAAGAATTTTATCTCAGACAATTCCACAGCATCAAGCCTTCAAATGGTATGTATACATTTAATATGATACACAGATAGCAATAATGAGACATATGTACGGAGATATACATACACACTAGACAGGCTTCTTTCAGTTTCCATCTACCAAATTTGCTCACAAGGCTTTGCTTGGCCTGGAGCTTATAGTAGCAGATACTTGCCCAAGGTGACACACAATGGGACTGAACCCGAAACCATGTGGCTGGGAAGCAAACGTCTTAACCATACAACCATGCCTTTTTCTAAAATTTAATTAATTCATATAACCTAGCATCTAAAACTAAAAGAAATATTTTACATTTGACAGGCATAGACTTAGCCATGTGGCAAAGAAGTTTGCTTCAGAACCTCATATTTAAGGGTCTGTTGCCAGCGCATTGACAATGTTGTCTGGTGTCTGCTTCTTATAGCCTGAGGTTGACCAACACCTTGTGATCAAAGTTTGGTGGATGGAAACTGGAAGAAGGCTATCGTGTGTGTGTGTGTGTGTGTGTGTGTACATGTGAGTAGGCACACATTCTGTCTTGACATGTGTGAGCTGACTGTAAACAAATAAGTCACTGCTTATACAAATGGTGTCATTTGTTTACAATCCTCCACAAAAGCATGACTGTGGCCATTTGTTGTTCAATATATTAGGGGATATCTTACCTTGCTTGGAAACAGGGGAAAGATGATACAGGAAGAGCATCTGGACATAGAATATTTGCCTAAAAAAAAACTCCAAAAAAACTTAATGTCTGACCCACGCAAGCATGGAAAAGTGGACATTAAAACAATAATAGGCTTAGTGCACACAAAATTAATTGAAAAGATAGCATATTTAAAAAATATAATTTTTCATACCTACCTGTGTACATCAACATGGTGATTCTGTTATTTCTACTTTGGCAAATACAATGAAGTCTATATTTAGTCAAGGAGGTCTAATAGCATGAAAACGTGTCCAGAGTTGTCTCCCATATCTTATTTTACATCACATTTTGTGACCAAAATGCCAAGTTTACTCTACTCTTTTTGTTGATTTTACTAAATAATAGTTACTTGGCTACCTGAAAACAATAGAAAAGTGTGGGGCAAACCAATGGGAAAGCTTTTATGTGATTCCTTGACCTGCTAGATATAGCAGCAAAATTAACAAACTACAAATCATACCCTACCATCTTAGAAAAAGACATATTGGATTAGATGGTCTTACACATGGAAAAAAATCAGGATGGTCATAGCTGGAAGGTTTGTGATCAGAAGTCTGCTTGACCTGAACTCAACAACAGCATAATAGTCAGCAGGGAAATCATTTTTCAATCAACCAATATAACATCTTTCAAATAAAAGAAAACAAATTCAGTTTCAAAATTTTAGCCTTTATTTACATGTTTTGTTTCCTTGAAACAAGTTTACTGATATTTAAAAAATATATATATCAAACTTAAAGGAGTCAGTGGTTTTATTCTGTAGCCATTGGAGCCTAAATTCAGAGGGTGTGTTGTTGTAACAAAGAATAAATATTTACAAAAAAAAACCGTAAGAAAGCAAAGACCCTCACATTTCCTACATATGTTACCATATTCTTCAGAATGGTAAAAATCAGCATTAAAAAAACTGGGAAGAAAGAGCCATATTTCCTATTTGTTTTTAAAAAAAAAATAATAAAAACATTAAAAGCAATTGGTAATAGACGGAATTAAACCCTCCATTATTTTCACCGAAATAGGCCTGAAACTTTTCAGAATGAAGGAAAAAATAAAAAATATGAATTGCTTTTGACTCGTTGCTTTCAACAGCAACAAATTATTTTATAAATTGAACAGCTATTTGTTTAGCAAAACTATTCAATAGAAATATAAGAAAGCAGGTTAAGGTGAGTGTAGGGTTATAGGCCACATACCATCAGGAGATTAAGATACCGTTGGTAGGAACAAACAAAACAAAAAGAAGAGAAATTAAATGGACAATAAGTAACCAAATTTTAGTATCAATTTTCAGTGAGAAACGACCTAAACTCCAAAACCTTTCAGCTGACCAAAATGAATAATTACAAAAAATGAATATTTAAATTAATCGTTAACCAATGAATCTGATAACAAAAACTCAACAAGCAACTTTTACAAAATACAAGACAGTCTCAAGTATATTAATTATAAAGTAACAGAACATAAGAGTGTTAATCCAACAGTTTACAGAGAGATGAGAGAGAGATGAGAGAGAGAGGAGAGAGAGATGAGAGAGAGAGAAGAGAGAGAGGAGAGAGGAGAGAGAGGAGAGACAGAGAGAGACAGAGAGAGAGAGAGTAATTATTGTATTTACAAGAAAAACGATAACAGAATCATAAAAACTAATAGACAAAAGAGTGTTCAAGGAACATTGTAAAAAACAGGGCAGTCAGTTTAACAGCAAGAACAGACTGATAATGTTTCTGCCTATACATAGTGCCAAATGGAAGGACTCAACTCCTACAAAAGGAACAAATCAATCGGTTCATATGGAAATACCATATGATGCAGCCTTGAAACACAAAGTAATATCTTACATAACAGCATTGAACCAAGCTTCCAAACAACAATATGAGTGAAACACCTATGTCATTCTAGAGTGCACCATACTGCTGCACCATACTTTAAAAGTGTCCACAAAATAAGCTTCAACATAGTCACATGACCTGCTAGTAGTAGCAACCAAATTTTCCTCAAATCACATCCTACCATCTTACAAAAGAACACATTGGATAATGTGGTCCTAGATTTCATCTACATAGACAAAAAAAGACAAGATGGCAGTCAAAGATGGAATGCCTTTAATGGTCTATCTCATCAAGGCTGATCTGGGATGAAACAACAATTACATTTTTAAAAACAAAAGAAAAAATCCCATATCACAGCAAAAATATTCCATACATTTCCTATCTTAAAGCTATTTACAAACATCAAAAGCATTGGAAGGAAATCTGATTTGG
This sequence comes from Octopus rubescens, assembly GCA_027564515.1. Classification (NCBI taxonomy): domain Eukaryota; kingdom Metazoa; phylum Mollusca; class Cephalopoda; order Octopoda; family Octopodidae; genus Octopus; species Octopus rubescens. The sequence goes on from JAOPUL010005356.1 coordinate 14,588,723, forward strand.
AGCAGAAATAAAATACAAGAAAATTAAATTGTTTATTCAACAGTTTGCACAGAGGGGGAGGGGGCACAGAGTAAATAAATACATCATTTCTTTAGGTCTTAGAGAGATAATTAAAGGAGTACTTTTAGTCATGTGTAAATTTCATTCTAATTTTGTTCTTTGTGTTTAAAAAACTGTTAATCAATTCTTTAAAAAAAAAATATAAAAGAAAAATATAAGTTGAATTCAAAGTAGATATTCTTTTAACATGAAAGTATTTCTTTTGAAGTAAAGTAGAAGACCAAATTGGTATCACAGAAACGAAAGCTTAATTTCCCATGAATGTGTATTGTCAAATGTTACTGTTTGAAGGTTGGCACATTAATGTACAGAACAGAAAAAAAAATCAATCTAAATGAACAAATTGAAAGCCTCCAAGGAATGGGATTTTTATGTTAGCTGTTTGTCTCTTTGTTTATGCAAGAAAGCATTTATAGAACAACCATATATCACTGTCATAATTATGTATGCTTATCAATATGAATACATAGCAATAGAACAATGATCTGCAGAAGGAATTGGTATTGGTGAGAATAGAATGCCACTGTGTTGTCGAAAACTAAAATTTGCAATAAAATTAATTACTGCTGACCAACTGACCAAAAAAAAAAAACCTCAAAAAAACACCTAAAGAATGTGTGAAACTATTTTGGTTCTCTTAGTACAAACTTTTCATACAAATAAAACTATTTTATATAGGAGAAAAAGAAAACTTCTAAATTACACTCAAGTTTACTATCCAAATAAACATAATTTTAATCTATCGAAATAAACATAATTTTAATGTTTAATATCAGAAGAAATGAGCCTGTGAAGGGAAACTAAAAATCTTGACAATTTCGTAATGTTCACTGACAGCAAAGACTAATTCAAATGAAGAATTTTGTAACCACTATTCAGTAAATTTGAAAAAAAAAAAAAAACCCTACATCAAGAGACCTTTCCAATTGCTAAAGAAAAATAAACAAAAGACCTAGTAACATAAAGAAAAGCTGTTCAATTCCCAGAAGTAACTGTAATAATATAAAAGGTATTCCGGTTACAGATTTAGCTCAAACAGTATTTTTTTTAAAAATGTATCGACATCTTTAAGTGTTATGTGCAACAAACATCTGTTCTTGTTTTGTTACATTCCTAAAACGTAACACACAAACATACACATTTACATATATATATATATATATATGAAATCAACATGCTTATTTTTTCCAGACATCTCTGAAATGGCAGTTCATTTGCTGAATAGCTTTACAATATATGTTATTGTACAACAGCTCTACGTTGTCAGTCCATAAGGTATTGCTCAAG
>JAOPUL010005356.1:14670126-14681273 GCA_027564515.1 Octopus rubescens
CCACTCCAGAGAGTGTATCACCGGCACATACATACACATATATATATATATACGACGGGCTTCTTTCAGTTTCCGTCCACCAAATCCACTCACAAGGCCTTGGTCGGCCCGAGGCTATAACAGAAGACACATGCCCAAGATGCCACGCAGTGGAATTGAACCCAGAACCATGTGGTTGGGAAGCAAGCCTCTTACCACACAGCCACACCAAACATATACACACACATACACATATATACACACACACACACATACATATATATATGTATATGTATATATATGTATATGTACATATATATATATGTGTGTGTGTATATATATATATATGTATATATGTGTATATATATATGTAAATATATGTGTATATATATGTATATATATGTGTGTGCGTGTATATATATACATGTGTGTGTGTGTATGTATATATATATATATTTATATTTATGTGTGTGTGTGTCCCACCACTGTTTGACAACCAGTGTGTTTACGTCCCCGTAACTTAGCAGTTCAGCAAAAGCGAGTAATAGAATAAGTACCAGGCTTTAAAAAAAATAATAAGTATTGGGGTCGATTCATTCGACTAAAAAATTCTCCAAGGTGGTGCCCCAGCATGGGCACAGTCCAATGACTGAAACAAGTAAAAGATAAAAGATATGTACTTATACCAATTATATCATTAATATTTTTTTAACTAACTATATCATTAAAAATATTTTTTAACTATAACATTAAAAATTTTTTTTAATTATATCATTAATAATTTTTTTTTTTTATGAGATTCTAAATTACATTTTTGATATTCAAATAATTAACATTTTAAAAATATCTTCTATGCAAATGTAACCTTGATCTTAAAGAAATAAAAATATGAGGCACACTTCACATTAAAAAAATAGAAGCAGAAATATAAAATATGTGAAATACAATATTATCTTGTCTCCACCCAAAAATAAGATCTTTACATTTATCAGTTACTACCAAACTGATTCAGCAACTATTCCATGTATCCACTCCTCTCCTTTCGTTGCTTCCCAGTTAGTAGATAAGACACTAGCATCCAACAACATACTTCCTCTGAAGGAATTCAAAGGAATGAAAAAATATTTAGATTACATTGAACAATCTGGGAAGTATGTGTGTAATTACATTTTCAGTTGCTTGTAAAATTATAATTTAAGAAATCAAAATCTTTAAAGATATCTTAAGAGAAAGAGAGAAAATATAGAGCAATATTATGAGGTGACATCATTACAAAAAATTACACATTTTAAATTATCAAATATATTTTTCCAGTTGGAATGAATTAAATTTTTTTTATTATATATTACAGGTTTACAATTGAGAGGTTGTGAATTTGATTACTGGGCCAGGCCGTGTGTTGTGTTGTGTTCTTGAGCAAAACACTTTATTTCATGTTGTTCCAGTTCACTCAGCTGTAGAAATGAGCTGTGACGTCACTGGTGCCAAGCTGTATCGGCCTTTGTATTTTCCCTTGGACAAAATTGATGGCATGGAGAGGGGAGACTGATACACATGGGTGACTGTTGATCTTCCACAAACAGCCATGCCCAGACTTGTGCCTTGGAGGGGAACTTTCTAGGTGCAATCCCATGGTCATTTGTGACCGAAGGGAGTCTTTACTCTTTATATTAATATTTTCATTTTAATACAGTCATCTACATATCATACTTAATGAATACACACTGTCAATAGGCCAGTTACTGCAGTATTTCTCCTGAGATATATCGTGCATATATTAAATAGGATACACAGATGGCTATACTAATTAAATACTGCCCTGATTGTGTATTGCAATACTTAAAAATATAATCAAACTAGGAATATGGAAACCTTTTATTAAAACTTTGTTTCTGTGCTGATGTGGGTTAACTAAAGCTATCTAATGCAACACCTTTCTATTCATCTTGATTTTAGAGGCTCAGCAGTCTAAAATCAAGTCTAACTATTTTATTCCAAGCATTTTTTTATCATCTGGTTGAGCTTGTTTAGATTTGCCCAAGAGACTAACATCAATGATAGCTTTTGCTGGACAATTGACCCATGTATAAGCATGTCAGGGTGTTCATAAGAGTACCTGCTTAGCTCTCCAGCAAAATATATGCATCTCTTTCTAATGACATCAGTGATTGCAACAAGACTGCCATACATCTTTACTTGGTCAGATGCTTTTCCCAGGAGATATTCACAACAGCCCATAACATGCAGGCGTAAAGACCATTAAGCCTTACCTCCAGATATCTGAGGAATGTCCCCCCATTAGATAATATACAATTGCACTGATTCTACAACGGCACAAAAGGAGCACCTCTTACGATCATCCAGTAGCAATGACTTCCAAAAGACACTGAAGCCATCAACAGCCCATGCTTTTGCAAGTTGAATTTTCACATCCTTTTCTGCAGGTGCAATGTTGTTCCTAAGTACAAGCTAAAGTCAACGAATTCTATAGGGTTTTGTTTGTTTGTACTTATCGCACCCTTTCAATTGCAGTAGAGTCTTTGGAGTCTTGATATAAAGGCCAATAACTTCTGTCACTTTTTCAATGCCATATAGAAAAGTGGTAGCCTCCGAGACAGAATCTGCAAAGAGTGAGATCATAAACATATTCTACATCTTTTATTGATGTAGTTGGGTGACGAGGTGTGGTTGATTTTGTTAGAGTGAAGCGAAATTCTTTAATTTTATCCATTAAAGTGCAAAGAATATAGTCCAGGCAGATGATAAATAGGAATGGTGCAAGCATACCACTTGGCAAAATGCCTGCATTAATGTCAAAGAAGTTTCAATCAAGTGATTGTACTTTAGCTCATGTTCTTAGGCAGCATCATTACAGCTGCTAGACTACTGCTTCTTGTGGTATACCATATGTAAGAAAAATTTGCTCCATTTTGCCTTACTGGACAGAGTCAAAACATTTTGAGAAGTCTACAAACAGTAAGACTGCTTGTATCTTTTTAACCATGACTACCACAATGATTCTCCTAACTTAAGATTTAACAGTAAACTGATTTTTTTCTGAACTTGTTTTGGTTTCTTCATAAGACTTTCAGAGTTCCGGCTATATATTGTTCAGCAACAAACAATTTGTTGTAGATTCTCATTTGTCACTGTGAAGGGAAACCCTCTGTAATTTTTAGCCAAGCCTAAATTACCTTTCTTGAAAAATGGAAGAATACAATCTTCAGACCACTTCTCAATTAGGTTTTGATTGTATATGGCACTGAAAAATTGAAAGAGAATATCACTGAAGTTTGTCTTCCAGACTTCCGGTGATATATTATCAAAGATAGCTACCTTCCTCAGTGAGCTCATCTAATGAGAAATCACCAAGTTCATGCTTAATAGCAGTTTTTGTGGGTCTACTTGCTGGGAGATGATAAAAAAAGTTCCTGAAATGTTCCTTTTATTGGCTTCTTGCAGGCATATGGATTTTAGTTTTAATTAGCATATACTTTTCCTGCCACTAATTTTATTGGCAGTTTACCATGCTAGGGAAGATTGTTTGTTTGCTGCTGCTGCATGCACAATCAAATCTATTTTGCTTTCACTATATTTCTGTTGTGCAATTTTATAAGTGTAAGACTATGCCAAGTTTTCTTGAAGGTTTGGTTAGCTTTAACGGGTGGCACACTTCAAGTGTTTGTGCTTTTCAGCAATTGCCTCATACTCTCATGGGATTTGATATCTGATGGAAAAGCATTGTTGGTGAGAGGTAAGAAAATTGTTATCTGTTGTATTTGGGGAGTTGGTTTCAGTTTCTGCTTGCAATGTCTCAAACCTGTCTTTGAAAGAGATAATGTATTGTTGACATACAGAGGAAATTCTTCCATACAGAAGAAATTTGGAGATTTTCTGCTTAACCATATTCTAATTGATAATATTAGAATGGTCAAAACTAATTCTTTCAAAGGAACTGTATGCTTCATAGTTTAGTAGACCATTTCTCTCCTATTTTTTATTTATGAATAAGTAATTAAGTTGGGGGTTTGACAATGAATAGTTTAGATCTATTTTGAAATGTAATATTTAAGCATGGTAGGTTATACCTTAGTCTACTTATACCACAAGTACCTTTCCACACCATCAAATCAAAGTATTTTTTCATCTGTGGTACATCTTCCATATATAAGCAGTTCCATGTCTGTCTGCCTGCATATATTATTAGTCAATGCTTTTGTAACTCAGTTGCTTTATCAACATTTTGTTCACTCTTTCTCCGGGCACAACTAACGGATGATATTCAACTTGTTCCTCTCCACTCATGGCAGAGCACTTGAATTTATGCCCTGTTTATGTCTATACATATTAAATATATCCTATATTGCACACACAATCTGATTTAGAACAGAAAAAATAACTATACTGCCAATAAAATAATCAATTCCCTGAATTTCTACTACTCTCGAACTCTAGTCATTATACTGTCCTTGGCAGCTTTTGTTCACCTACATATTGTCTTATTAATACTTCAGATGAGTTAGGTAAGAGCTATATAGCCATCAATCAATGGCTACTCCAATGCATAAGTGCACCTAAAAGTCTGACTTTCTGAAGATCCTTCTATATTTTGTAAAGATTACTTAAATTTCTGCTTGTTCCTTTCCTGAATTCCAGTCAGGGCTACTTCACTAATGGAGATAGACTTTTGTAGCTCCAAACTGCTTGTAGCTAGTATCTTATCCCATGATAATATGTGTTCAATTTCATTCAAATCCACTCAAGTTCAGAATAGTTGCAGTTATTTTAAATAAACTCATCAATTCCATCTACGTAATATTTGGATATCCTCATCAGTATCCAGTTCTGAAATCTTTAGAACAGTCTCAATGACTAGAATGAAATGTATACATGTTCATTCATACTGTTGAACCAGTTGCTTGCCAACTTAGCTATGAAGTTAGTTAGTCTAAAACAAACAAATTTACATGCCATACCAAGAAATAATACACAATAACTATACTACAAATTCAACTAAGTTTTATATTAGAAAAAAATCTACAAAATAGTGTGTGTGTGTATCAAAGAAAAAAAAACGATCATGAACTCCATAGTACAACCAAAACATTAAAATAACTGCTTAATTTGCAGAAAAATAGTAGATAATTCTATAATATTCAAACTAATAATTTCACATGAATTATGGTAATATTTCAAATGGAATGATAAATAGTAAGCAAACACAACAAGGTATAATGTAAAAACTAAAGATGAAGTTAGTACAAGCTTGAAAGATAATCTCTTCTTAGCTTGAACTATATAATCTTGCTCTGTATGATGTTGAGAAAGGTTTAACCCTTTTGTCATTATATTTCTGTTAAAACACACTGCTCTTTATTTCAATTAATTTTTAAAATAATGGAGAATTTAGTAAAATAAATTAACATGAAATTTTGATGGACAGTTTTAATTTAGATAATTTTAAGCAGTAAATTTGTAACATAGAACCAAGGACAGTTTCAGGTGGGTTCAGATCAAAAGGGTTAAAGGAAGTATGCAGCTCAAAATTTGGAGAAGAGAATAATAGTTGCAGTAATACCACATAAAAATGAAACTGGAGCAGTAAAAGCAGGGAACAAAAAACAACAGAATTGAATAGAGATATAAAACATAAATACTTCATAGGCAATATCTGAATCTTTGAGCTATAAATGACACAAAATTTTTGTTAGAAGAGAAAGCATATTAGGAGAAGCAATGATAGAGTAAATAATAGTTAGGATGAAGATATGGAATTGATAGCTAAATGGGATCTACTTGGAAATTAAGACAGAAAAGCAATCCAGCAAACTTTAAATATTGCAAGCAATGACAACTAATTGTTATAATGTATATGATGATGCATATAATTATTTTTCCAATTCTTTAGTTCCATTTTTCAATGAGACAAGAATTTAAGCAAAACTGCTTATATACTTAGACATTTGCTCATATGTTTGGATAAATGAATGATTGGATGCCAAAACTAAATTTAAAAAAACTAATGTTTATAAACCACAAAAAAAAAATAAATCAATCAATAACCTCATTGACTGCCAATCTACAAAGTTATGCAATGAGATATTCTTAAAACACTCATCTGAAAATTGAAGAATCAAAACAACTTAGAAACCCAAAATTATGTATATATATCATCATCATCATCATTTAGCATCCGTTTTCCATGCTGGTATGGGTTAGATGGTTTGACTGGAGACTGGCAAGCTGGGGAACTGCACTAGACTCCAGTCTGTTTTGACTTGGTTTCTACAGCTGGATGCCCTTCCTAACACCAACCACTCCAAAGTGTGTGCCAGGTGCCTTTAACATGTCACTGGCATGAGTGTTTTTAACGTGTTATCTTACATAACAAAATTTAGACTTTTTGCATGAAGTATTTGGCTGCCAAAATTATAAATCTCATAGAAAAAGGATGTAAAAAATTTGATAAATCAACAATGAATCTTCATAGAAAAAGCACAAGTAACTAAAAATGGGAAGAAAAAAATACAAGACAACAACTAAGATTAAGATATGACGTACTGTCCTAAATTCAGTTTTATTTTTGCTAAATATTATATATGTACTGTTTTAGACAGTCAGATATGATAATTCTATTTTTACACAGCAGAGCTATGGAAGCTCAGCTTAAAAGCTTACTGAATACTACTAAATTGCAAACACTTCTTACGAAGAAAGTGCAAAATAAGAAAAACAATGTTGCACTCAGTACATAATAATAATTAAATTAAAATAAAATAATACAATATGTTCAGTAAAAATTTAAAAGTATTCAGCAATAAATGCAAAAAAACAAAACCTTAACAAAACCTCTAGTGAGGACACAGTAAAGAAACATCACATTCCCATTTTACAATGCAGTAGGCTAAACACATGTCCTTAGTCACATACACTAGGCATTGGTTGCATGCAATAAACTAACATTGAAATAAGATACAACAATGCCCTAAAAAAATATTACAGACAGAAAATAAGTAGTAGTTGTAGAAACTCCTTAGTTGAAAGAAGAAGGGGAATGAATGACTTAAATGGTTTATAAAGTATGTTACTAAATTGTACAACATACTGCATGAGCCAGTTCTACAGTTAGACAATTGCAAACATAACGCAGATTTCAGTTATGCATTAAAAGCAGATTTGTGAAATGTGCCCAAAGTGTAGTTGACAAATGACTGAAAAATGCATATTTTTACAGGATCATCATTTTTCTAGTAACCAGATGCATTGATGCATAAAAAAATTAATAAATTGAAAGTCAAGTTAACAACAATTTTTCTATATTTGTTTGTTAAGGATTAATTAAAGATGCCACTCTTTTGAATAATAGAGACTTCTTGTAACAAAATTATTTAGGGGGAATGAAAACACACATTTCAATTTACTTTAATGAAAACTTAGCACTTGCTTTAATGAAAACTTAGCACAAAATTCGTGTAGGAGTTATTTGAATGCAAACAAAATAATTCATTAAAAATGTTCACTAATTTATATTTGCCTGACATTTTAAGTAGACCCATGCTACCTTAAAATGCCTTGTGTCAGCAGTAATTGCATCACAAGTAAGCTATCTGCAATACTTAAAACACTCAACAACAAATCTAGTTCAGACAAATTTTAAATGTTCTAATTAGTCAGAGGGGAGGGGGTGTTAAAACTAATCTTTCTTTTAAATTTTTGCAATATTTACTTATTCTTCCTTGGCAGAATATACACCCAAATCTGTAAACATAGATAGAAAATTTTTCAAAAGATTATATAAGGAATTTTGTCATTTTTTATCTTCTGATATTTTTCAACTTTTCCAGGTGGCCACAAATTTGTAGAGAGAGTGTCTAGTTGATGAAGGCGCATGAACTAGTGGTTCACAATCACAAAATCGTGGGTTCAATTCCTGAACTGGGCAATGCTTTGTGTTCTTGAGCAAAACACTTCAGATTACGTTGCTCCATTCCACTCGTCTGTAAATGAGTAACCCTGCAACAGACTGGTATCCTTTGCCATGGAAACCAAGTAACCGGCCCTATGTGTCCTAGGACTCGAGACAGTAATGTCCAGGGGATGAATATGATGTATAGTTAATAGAACTAATTCAGTATTTGAGGAGTACTTTAGAACCAATTCAGTATTTTGAGGAGTACTTATTTTATCTACATCCAAGGGATGAAAGCAAAGTCAACCCCAGCAGAATTTGAGGTCACAACATAAAACCACATTATAAACACCTGAGATGGTCAAAGAGAATGCAAAACTTAACAATGTAAGTAGTGTTTAAAGTTCATATCAATAATGCTTGTAACAAAGGAGATTAACTAGCAATTAGTCTATAACAATATAAAAAGTCAATATAAAGTTTTTAATAGTTACTAACCTTCAAACTGATCTAATCCTTGTGTAAATAACAATCCACACCAACAAAACAAAAACAAAATAAATAAAAATAAAATAAATAAATAACTAAAATTTTTAAAATAATGAAAATAAAAAATAAATTAAAAATAAAAATTAGATCTAACTTCTCAATGAAATCATTGAGAAGTTATAAAATATAGTCATATGAAAAGAACTGTGTTAAGGAGTTATGAAGAATAGTCCATATGAAAAGAACTGTGTTGAGGAGTTATGAAATATAGTCCATATGAAAAGAACTGTTCAATAACTTTGACAAATATGCAAATTTATTATAATTACTAGATGGAACTTTTTTTTTTTTGCAATATTCTCATGATAACTAAAAATGCAAAAATAAATCTTAAGAGTTTCATTGGTAAGAAAAATTAGCTAAACATTAACCCAAACCAATCAAATTTTACTTTGATAATACTCTTACAAAAAACATCCTTTAACTGAAATCAGAATGTTTAACACTGAAATTTTTGCAAGAAATTCATATTGACTAATATAAACAATAAAAAGCAAAACCAGACAATATGTGCTATCTGAAATCCAAAATTACGATTTAAGATTTCCACAGACCTTTCCAAATTATATGATATTAAAAATGATGATAAAAGTACCAATTATTACTATAAATGATCAACAAATGTTTGACTCAAAACAAAAACAAACAAATACCAGTCCATTAACAACTATAGCCGGCTATTTTTAATATCAATATTTTAATCTTGTTACCACCCACAGACAGAAACACAATTTGTACAACACTTGTCACTCAACATGTCTAAACAGGAGGATCTGCAAGGGAAAGTTAAATAAATATTAGAGGAAATGCTAGAAAGATAAGGAAATAAGACTTTTCATACATAATGAGAAACAAGAAGTTATCACCTCTCTAATCTGTCTTAATGGGTAAAACTATAAGCATTACTATGTGGGCCACAGCTGGAGGTATTTGTATGTTTCCTTTTACTTCTTGATACAGCCACAGAGTAATTCAAACCCTGATCAATTTAAATACATTACTGCTCCTTATTTTATCAACTCCCAAAACAATGAGGATTTAGCATTCCAAAGTATAAACAAAGCTTTAGAAAACAAGCCTGTGAATTCGTGATAGAGCACTGGATTAGGAGATACAATGAACAGTTTGATGACTTCTATTTTATTTTTAAACAAAACCCGAAAGTGAGATGGAAAGTGAGTAGGTTAAATCAAATTTGGTGGATTAACTCTGTAGATTGGTGTTATATACACAGGATTAATTCTATAAGATGATATACGCCAACATATCATTTGTAACATAGACACAAGGCCTTAAATTTAGAGGAGGGTTATTGTCATTATACTGACCCGAGCACTTAACTGGTACTTTATTTTGTTGACCCCCCCTAGAAGGATGAAAGGCAAAGTCAAGCATGATAGGATTTGAACAGAAAGAACATAACGAACCATAACTAAATAATTCTTTCAAATTTTGATACAAGGCCAATAATTTCATTTTAAGGGGGAAGGGGGTTAGTCGATTACATCAGTCCCAGTGCTCAACCAGTATTTATTTTATTGACCCGGAAAGAATAAAAAAGCTAAGTTAACTTTGGCAGAATCTGAACTCAGAATGTTAAAAAGCCAGAAGAAATGCCACTAAGCACCAAGGCATTTTGTCCTGTGCTCTAACAATTCTGCCAATCCACCACTCCAATACACAACAGTATATGACTAATGCTAGCAACCAATGATTTCAGAGTCGGTTGCTAAATCTTTGCACGAACACCATTATAGAACGCCCCCACCTATTGTTTTCCTGCCTCAGTAAATAACACATTAGAACTTGAATAAGCACCAATTTCAACTTTTATATATATATATGTACTCATATATAGATAGGACTGACCAATTTTTATCAGTGCTAACTGCATTTAGATTAATGTCAAATGTTGCCAGGCAGCCTGTTCCAATTGACAATTAGAATTTGAAGTTCAACAAAGACACTCAGCCAAAATGATTCATATCAAAATCATAAGATTTTTTTACTATTATTATTACATATAGTTTCACCGAGAACAAATTTTTTAACAAAAGAAAACTATTAATTTTAACTGTAAACAGTCTTTTTAACATACATTGAGTGAAGTTATAAATTCTATCAACTGTCAATGTTTGCATTTTATTTTATTTTTCCCCAGGTCTACACGCTTTCCTTGCTGGCAGGGGTTGGATAACTTGTCGTAGTCAAGTTTGTTCTTTTTTCAGAATTACTGCCGTCCTAGATGGGTTACACGACCATGTTGCTCAGCTGTATCAGTTTGGCATAGTTTCTATGGCTAGATCCCTTCCAAACACCAACTATTATAAGGTGTACTGGTGGAGTTTTTTGGGGGTTTTTTGTGTGTGGTACCAACACTAGAGAAGTTGTCATGTCCTTGGAAGACTAAAAAGTTCTCCTGACTTTACAGTGTCTCTGCTCAATTCACCAACCTCTTTACAGACTATAATGTGTACAGTTTATAATGGCACCAGCACTGGCGAGGTTGCTTTGCAACTTGCAAGGCTATACAACTCCTACTACTCTAAGAGGTAGAACAAAAGAGAGAATGATGACATGGGAGAAAATTCAAAATATTCCCATAACTGGTCTCAAAATAATTAGCAGAGGCATGGCTGTGTGGTAAGAAGCTTGCTTCCCAACCCCATGGTTCCGGGTTCAGTCCCACTGCGTGGCACCTTAGGCAAGT
>JAOPUL010005356.1:14726073-14736653 GCA_027564515.1 Octopus rubescens
CTTCCCAGCTTGCCAGTTTCCAGTCAAACCGTCTAACCCATGCCTGCATGGAAAAAGAGACGTTAAATGATGATGATATTAATATAGTCGTCCCTATTGCATATATTGGGCAATGGTGAGCAGTCTCTTTCTCAACCATTTGGCAATCAGTATTTCTCATAAATTATTATGTATTCAATACACCCTTTTCATAATAGAACTCCTGCATTTTGTGCCATACAGTATATACAAATTGTTTCATATTTGTTGTGTATACTACTATATTGTTTACATTATAAGAATTGAAATTATTTTGTTTTATTTAAAATCTTTGAGAGATAAGAAATAAATCATCTTTATGGTGGAACTTGAAGTAGATAAAACCTTAAATAATAACTTTATCTACTTTGAATTTCAGCCTTAAAAAATTTATTCGATAGTGTTCTATTATATACTTTATAATGATTGTTTACAATCTTATTTAACTGGTCTTTTTATTTCACACTTTCTAATACATCATACTTCACAATATTGCAATTAGTGATGTTATATACAACTAATTGGAGATAATCACTAAATTTCTTTCTGGGAATCAATATCGTTTTAATTTTGTTGGCAAATAAGCAAATGATATATATTGGTATATTACTTTCTTACTTTCAAATATGTTTTGGAGCTATATGTTATATTTAGCTGTAAAAATTTGTTTGAAATCGTGTTTGATAATTTTTAACACTTATAGAACTGTCTAAAGTTTTATTCTGATATTTCTTCTTTTCATTCTAAAAGAATCAATTTAATATATTAGGAATAAATCATCATCATAATCCTTTAACGTCAGTTTTCCATGCTGGCATGGGTTGGACAGTTTGACCAGAGCTGCACCAGGTTCCAGTCTCATTTGGCTTGGTGCCTTTCCTAACAACAACCACTTTACAGTGTGTGCTGGGTGCTTTTAACGTGGCAGTGTCACAAGCACTTTTACAAAACTAAAAACAACCAGTTAGTATCTGTTACACGATTCTGTCACAAATCTTGCTGGCACAGTAATAAAATCTTGTTTTAAGCAAATTCTACAGTTTAAAAGGTTAAAGAATTTTTTGTAAAACATTTTAAATCTAAAAAAATAAGGCATTGTTAATATTGTGGGGAATCTGGAGTTCAGGTAGATATGTTAGGGGTCTGTTTTCAGAATTTTTATTTTTCTGAAACTTTCTCACCGATATTCAGCATTGTTTTAATGCAAGAATGTCTATATGCAAATTTTTCTTAACTTATTTTAAGAAATTTGGAACTGGTCTACAGTTAAAAAATGAAATCACAGCTCTATACTTCACAAAACAAACACTTCATTAACCCTCTTAGACCTGGGCTCCTTAGCAAAAAAATAGTTGCATATACAGCTCAAGAGTAGTGATTGCAGGCACACTAATGGACAGAATCACAAAAATATTCAGGAGAATAACAATAATAGGTCTGTCTCTTAACTACTGTATTTGTCCACCTGAATCGCTACTTTTCTCATACTTTCACCAGTTTGATTGTCCGAATCACTCTCATTGCAGGTGTTAGTGTAAACTCTTCATCCAAAGAATAAATATCATCAATAATTTCCTCAACTGCAAGATGAAATGCTGGGTTCATCACTTGCTCGTTTCATCACAAAATCTTTTTTTTTTTAATTAAAAACACAAGTAAATAGCTATGGGGGACACCATTAACAATGAGTCATAAACACACTTGGCTACAAAGCCACAGCATGATCAGTTGTCTAATTTTAGTATTTTATCTTCTTTTTCTGTGTATTGTTCATTACCCCTTTACTGGGAATCAGAGATGATGTTCAAGCTGTGTGACAGGGTCAAACATTTTCCCTTTTGTTTTATAACATCTCATTAATTTGTATTAATCAGCAAAATAGACTCACTGATTTTTATTTTCATGCAGGATATTACTTCAACAAATGTATTGCTTATCATTTTAGGATGTATGCATTTAATCGCATGAAGGAAGCCGGTGCTTTTTTGACTACGAGTGAAAGCGCATTGTTGTCTCTCTGTCAGGATGCAAAACACCCCAAATTTAAAGAAGTTCAGCGTTTAATTACACATCCTGCACCAGACAGTGGATTGCTCTCAGTACAACCATCTCATTTATGAAACCAATTGAATTCTGGGATTGAACATCAGTGTTAAATTGAAACAATTACATTTTAATGTTTATCGCAAAAACCTACAAGAATATTTGATTATGTAAAGATAATTTTTTTTATACACCCTCTCTAATTCTGAAATTTATTTTTGATAGATATTCACAGATTGTTAGATACTTCTGACAGTTCTATGTTAGAAAATTTCCTTAATTGTTTTATTGATCTAATAAATTTCCTAAAGTGAAGATTAAAGATGCAGCTGGTTCTGCCCAAACGTTATTGATTGCAACTTTCAGATTGAGCACTTTTCTTTCCTAGTAACTAAATACTATGAAACATGGAAGAGCCATGCAAATATTTACATGTTCCCTGTGATTGTTGATGTAGGTATATTTTTTCAGGTGGCAAGTTAACCCAAGGAAAAGAGGAGCAGTGCTCATAGCCATTACAGGCTCTTTCTCAGAAGTGAGGCTGATGCAGTTGAACTTGAGCTCAAGTGAAAGAAAAAAAGGGGAGAACAAATTAAGGAAAATATTAAGAATGGAGTCTGGGATCAAGGGGAATATTGGCAGGCATCTTGGGCAAGATTACACACACTTGGTAATGCAGGAGAGACGCTATTAGAAATAAAAGAAAGTGGTGAGTGAGGGTTTGAAAAAGATGAATTGAGTTTTTGAGCTAATCTTTTTATAGCAACCAACTTTCTCCCTCAAGTACACATCAAAGTAGGGTAATATCCACTTCAGCAGTGCTTCCAGAGTAAGCTTTTTTTTTTCAAACTCATAAACATTAAATACCTGACTAATAAGAGATTTATACAACACTGAAATTCATCTTGATCAATGTCAATATTTGTAAATTAAGCTTTACAGTAGGAAATAACTTGTCTCCCTTTACAGGGCCAAGTAGTCAAATGTGACAATATGCTGATTTTTTTTTTATCTGTTTATCAGATTATGCAATTTAAATTTAGATTAAATGTTATATAATTTAAATTAATAGAGGAAAAGAAAATTAGCCACCTGGCACATTAAGGTATTAAACAAATCCACACAAACTTTATCTTGGAAAACAACTTTTGGAATGGTTTAATGCATTTTCTATTAGTATAGACTCCTAATATATTCTGCATTTAGGTTTAAAACTACATTTAAAAATACCAAACCTAAACCTTCTTCAGAAAACAGAACGTTATCCTTTTCTCTATAAACTCAAACCAAACCATTATAAAGATCTAGTGATCTCTACTGGAAAACTCATATTGAAAATTACACCAAAGACATCCGTTTCAGAGTTAAAACATACTTTGTTTTTACATCACTTAGCAAAATATTAAATTATATCCAGGATAGTAACTCATGGTCAGAAAGCTGTTTCCAACATCAGCTGATTAAGCATCATCTGGTTGTGTTCTAACTTTTCTACAATTACAGCTGTTGATGCTCTTTTGAATTTAGTTGCTCAGTCTCCACTGCTTTGTTTTTATGATGTCTACAATGAATCATTATCTAGACTTCCACACATTCTTTGAAACATCCCTTTAGCAATTCAAACTTTATTAATCTCACCTGACTATCCTAACAGATCCCATAAAGGTCATTGAATTAATTCTTTCTTTTTGGCTGAACAAAAATAAAATCATTAATTGTCCCAGTCTGCTTGTGGAAAATTGGTAAAATATCATCTTGGAACCTACACAAGGTAGTTGGAACACCACTAGAGTTTATTCCTGCCTTCCCTAGGACTATATGTAGACATAGGCTCAATACTAGTGTAATAAAATACTTGATTATAGCATTCAGTCAACTGAACTATTAATTAGACCTCTTTACTGGAGACACATCACTGCCCATGTGATGAGCTACAAACTGATGAAATACAATTATAGCACCACATCACTCTTTGTGACAATGTAAACCAAATTTTAAAAACAAGTCTTAATTTAAAGGTGTTGATCTGGTCATATACACAAATGTAAATTCACAACCTATCAGTACAAAAAGCAGCCAAATCAACTGAATATGAAAATATTAAACTACTCCAAGTTAAGTTATATACTAAATAATGCTAGACTGTACTACATCATTTAACATCTGATTTCCATGCTAGTATGGAAACTATAGATTTTAGTTAATACTGTAATAAATGTTTAATATATATGCAAATCAGTCACTGGTTCACTTAATTACTTAGTAGTAGTAGTTGTTTCTAATTAGTGTCACTGCAGACAGTTTAGATACTTGGTCACTTATGAAATTCAAAAATAAGATTGAAACAATTCAGATGATCCTTCTTTTGTCCATGAAATGACAACAAAGTTTTTAAAAATCATTTGTTGATTATATACAGTATTGGCTATCATCATTTAACGTCCGATTTCCATGCTGGCACGGGTGAGATGGTTTGACTTGGTTTCTATGGCTGGATGCCCTTCCTAACACCAACCACTCCAGAGAGTATACCGGGTGCCTTTAATGCGTCACTGGCATGAGTTTTTAACGTGTCATACGGTGTAACACACATATAGATGCAGAATGGCTGTGTGGTTAAGAAGTTTGTTTCTCAGCAACATGGTTTTGAGTTTACTCCCACTGCTTGGCACCTGAGAGTTGAATTAGTAGATAGAAACTGAAAGAAGCAAGTCGTATATATATATATGTGTGTGTGTGTGTGTGTGTTGGTGCCAGTGATACGTTGAAAGCACCTGGCACACACTGTAAAGTGGTTGGCGTTAGGAAAGGCAGGCAGCCAGCCGTAGAAACCAGACCAAATCAAACTGGAACTTGGTGCAGCTCTCCAGCTCCAGTCAAGCCATTCAACCCAGGCTGGCATTGATGATGTGTGTGTGTGTTTCCTTCTAATGCCATCACACAGTAGTTGTAAATGAGTGTTGTTCATTTCCAATCTTTCATAAACATAATACTCTGCCTGGAAACAGGTGATGGTTGGCAGCAGAAAGGGCATATGACCCTAAAGAATCTCTTTAACAAGTTCAATCTGATTCATGCAAGTATGAAAAAGTGGATGTTAAAATGGTGATGATACATATACATACCTATGCCAACAAGGAAAAAGGCATGTTAAATTATGATGATATATATATGTTAATATGAAGGAAAAAATTGATGCTGTGTGATATTTATATTCTTCAATATTATCAATCTGAATTGAAATAGCTACAACTGGAAATTGAAACCAGATCAGACTCAGCTCACCATTATCCAACAGTACTCAACAGTTATACAAAAGACAAATTACTGATATTTTGAAGAACTAAATTCAATTTTTTTTTTCTTTCATAACAGCAAAGATTAATTAAAGAAAATCTCACTCTGTATTGTAAGTTAAATTCATGGATATCTTAATTAAATTTTTAATTAGATTAAATCATGTGTAGTCTATAAAATAGATCAATACAAAATTGTGGCTGGAAACGTATACACACAACTCTCAGAATTCATCTTTTCCATTTGACCACTAAACTTCTTCAAAGATAGAGAAGAGCTTTCTCAAGGAATGGATTAAGCCGTCTAAGATCAGAGAATCTCTAAATGGATGTCTAAAGTAATTGCCTAGCGATCAAATTATTAAAGGTATGAAAATTGCACTAAATATGTCACAAGAGAAAATAATATGTAAAGTTTTTTATAAATCAAAAGATTAGAAATTACATAACAGAAATTATCAATGAAAAGAGATAAATAAACACTAGACATATAAATATCATGTTACCTTGTTTCATACAAAATAAAAAAAATACATATTTTACCTCTATTCTAGCTGTATAGGACAGAGAATTTTTATTTTCCAGTTGCTCTTTCATCAGATTTAGTACTAAACAATACAAATAAAGACTAAAGTACACTTTAAAATGAGAGAAAAGTTCAAAAATACTCTTGTAATGTTTGCATGTTATTTTGATTGGAACAGAGTTAATTTGTTTTTTTAAACACTTTTTTTTTTTTTACTGTACAAATTAATACTTAGTGAATGTAAAAATGTTTTCTTAGACTAACATTTCTTGCATTTTTAAGAAAATATAAAGACTAATCCACTGTCTAAATAGCTGAGGTAAGTTGTTAAGATTATCCTTTTCCAAGGCTTTCAACTCCAATCAACATAAGATGTCATTCCTAATTCAAATCTGATCATGTACACAACCATAAACAAATAAAAAACTGAAAATCAAACTGATAGTGTGGTATGTGTGTTGTAAATATACACATTAAATAGTCTGGTAAATCATAATCTTATTAAAAATTCAATTTTTGAATTTATCTTTGAGTGAGACAAACAAATTATATTACAAACAAGACGACATCCAATATTTTAAACAATGATAAAAAAAAAACTATTTTTTGTGTTTTTAATTTTTTTTTCTCTATTTTATATTTTTTATTAAATTGGAATGAAAAATGATGTAATGGTTTCTTATTTTTAAAAAAAGTTCCATTAGTTATTTTTTCCGCTGGGCAGCTATATCGCTAAGTAATCTATTTCCAAACAAGAATGTGGGGATAGACAATACTCCAACATATTTCAAAGTTTGAAACATGTTAAGGGATTTCCAATAAAGAGAATAACAACCAAAGATACCGGCCATGCATACGTGAAAGCCAATAGCACTTACAGACATGGGAAAGTTGGAGATATTCACTCCAATTTTACCCCAAAGAATAAAGAGGATAAATATAGGAAGAATAACAAGAGCAGTGAAGATAAAAGACACTAGTTTAGGTGGTCGTTTCTCAGGTCGTTTAAATTCATGGTTGATGATTGGTTTGGGAGCATATTGATTTACTGTTGGCTTACTTGAAACAGTTGCTTCGGGGAAAGTTAAAACTGTGTCAGCTAAATACCAAGAAAATGGATTTTCAATCACAGCATCTCCAATAATAAGTTCCATGGAATAACGTCCAGATAGAGAACCAAAGTCTTTAGCACCACTACCAACATCCAAGTCAAATTTATTGGTCATGGAATTATCTGCTTCGGTCACAAATATTATTTCTTGTTTGGTCTTGAGATTGGTAAGTCTAACAAAAGCTTGATGAGCAGTCATTAGTTGACCATTACTTTTATCTTTCAGTTGAAATTTCATAAGAATCTTTTGGTGATAGTCTGCTATGAGAGGATTGGCAGCCTTGTTAGGATATTGAAGTTTTGTTGTTCTTGTCGCAGTTGTTTGATCTTTGTCTGCAACTCCAATTTCAATGTTTTCCAAACTTACATGCGTGGTCACTTTCACTTGAACCTCAGCTCCAGTTATGCCGATGAAACGTTTGTCTGGTTTACTTGGTGCGGCGCTAACTATGATTTTGTAAAAACCACGCGTTGGTTTGTTTTGTAGAAAATTTAATTCATACAAAGCTTTATCACTTGTAGGAGAAAATGGTTTTTTGCTCAAGACAACAGCATCATCCGAAATATGACGAGCCGATTCAGCTGTTACACTCAGCTTTCCAATAGCAGTACCCATCAAATTGGTAACACGAACTTGAACCTGGGGTGATATCGGACTCACAGCTACTGAGCTGGCACGGGTGATAGCGATAGGTATATGGAATGAATTTATGGTTAGAGTTTTTATAACACATAATAAATGGCAAGCGCTTTTTAGTTGGTGTACATGCTTGCGACTTAAGAAGTAGTTGGTCAACTTTATAACTTTATCTTCTGAAACAGCAGGAGCTTTATTCATTTTCTCAGCTAATTTATATGCACCATCAATAACCAAAGCCGTTACATACAGTCCCCCTTCGAACTGTAAGTATTTTTCATCGACTTCATCAGCCTGTGCAATTATATCTTCGATGCTATCGTAAAATTTAGAAACATCCACGTTAAGTTCAGTGGCCATTATGAAGGCGTAGCCATGGCTAGCCGGTGAATCGTCCTTTTTCAAAGATTCGGTTAGTGCCGCAAGTACAGCACTTTCATCAAATGGAATTCCAGAATTTTTCAAAGCATAAAAAGCGTGGAATATATCCAGAACAGGAGACTCCGGCTTAATTGCATTAGTAAGAAGAGTTTTGCCGACGTCAATCTTAACCTTACAGGTTTTTAGGAGTTTTGCAGCGGTGGAGACGTGGTACATGGAAGCAATGCTAGATGTATCAGCTTTAAGACTGTTGCAGATTTCTTGAGGACTTGTCGGTGTTTCTCCTAATAAGAAGTAACCTGCCAGAGCATAGTGAATATTTTGAACATCTTTACTGGTTAAAGCTGTTTCAAATACAGATTTGAAACGAGCGAGATCAAGAGGGGTAAGATACGACAACGGCGTTAAGGCTAAACAAGCCGTAAACAAAGCAAAAATGCAAAGTGTCCGCATTGTTAAATATTTCAGAGTGTAGTTAACATAGATAATAGAGAAAGAAAGATATAATAAAGAATTGTTTTCACTATACCCGAGATATCGACAACAGAATTTCTGTCTGTATATGCGATTTATGTTCCCTTGAACGTGGCACTAAATCGTTCGTTAGCTGAAAAGAACGAGAAAAATATTTTCCCCTGACAGTTCTGGTTTAACAAACTAATAATAGCGAATTTCACATAAATAAAAAAATATTTTTAATTTCTAAAAATACTCCAGTAATTTTAATCATAAGTGAATAATAAAAGTAAAATATTTTTTATCAATAACTGCGGAAGAATTTATGGAAAAAAATTATTTTTTACTTCCGGTTCAGTAAAGTTGGAATCTAGCTGAACATATTTTAAGACTCCGTTTTCATTTTATTTCTATTTCTTTATCCTTTATTAATGAGGTGATTCTCTCTCTTTTATCATAGAACGTGGTTTCTAAGAGTTCAGAAATAAATATGTAATAAAATGTCACGTGAATATTAAATATTATATATTTTCCTGTAAGTTGCGACGAAGCAAATTTGGGATCTTAATATAAATTCTTTATTTTAATGAAAAAAATTCTTTACTATTCCTGAAAAATAACATATACATTTATAGATAATATAAATTTTAATTTATTGATTAATTTTTCCATTTTGGGATAGAAAGTCGACCACAGACAAGAAGTTGGTAGGTCATAACCTCTGCTGTGGCCCACGTCCTAACTTTCAACTGTCGAGTTCACTCAGTAGGTTCTCTCCACTATAAGTGTTGCAGAATCGATAAGTAACTTTTATTTAGAATCTACCTGCAATGGACTAGCATTCCATCCAACGAGAGATGTTATTATTATCTGCTTCTACTATAAAACCTAGGGATAGGCACTGACACTTCAGATCCTTTTGCGTCAGAAAAGGATTCTGAATTAAGTCTAGCTAAGTCAGGTGTTGAACTAATCGAAGGGCATTTATAATCAAGACACTTAACTTTTGCTAGATCAGTACTTCTAGTTCTATAGGTAAGAAGAACAAGTATAAATTACTGTTGTGAGTAGCTGGAGTATTTGCTGTGTAGTAAACAATTGTTTTGCTAGGAACAATATTTCAAATTCTAATGTCTGGAGTGGGTAATATGAAACCATTTCATTCTAACTTAAAAGTTCCTTAAATAAGAAGTATCACCAAGTCTAAACACCCCCCGCCTAAAAGATAAAAAAACATTTTCAACAGAATAAAACAGTTAAGAAAAACGATTATAGGTTAGACTCAATCTCAATACATTGTTTTTCCACAAATTTCGACATTTTGTAATCTAAACCTAAACTCTTAATCCTGAATCTTGTTAGGCCTACCTCACTCTTTTGAGTTATCTGGTGACAACGTTTTTGCACATCATTCATAATTTATTTACTTGCATAACCATATCAGCATAAGTGTCTCTTTTGTGTGTGATTTTGATCTTTAATTATTTCTGAACTATCCCCAACCTATCTTTAAAGCTCACATTGAACGTACATCAATTTATCAAATTCTGCTTCTTTTGTAATTGCCATACCTTATACTTCTCATATCTATAATCTGCCAAGTGAAAAACTAAGTAATCCCATGGGGGGCCTCTTTAAACTCCAGGAAAGAAATATTTAGTCAATGTCCTCATTTGAGACGTTTCCTGTTACAAGCTTGGAATTCCCCCTGCATCGGATAGAACCACAACAGCAACTTCGAAAATTGCCACAGCTGGAACCAATGTAAGAAGGATAAACCCATCCCGCCTGAAACACCACCTGCACGGCCATTCCAGATGTATATTTTTTGTTTACAAAACTAACTGACCATGACATTTTCCTCTCTCCAGTTGTAGAGAGGTTATGTGCCTACAGCCATTTGAGTCTGAAGAGTCACCTATATGGCTAAGCGCTTTATAGGTGCGAAACCAATGGTCACTCTGACTGGCCATAACAATCAACTTCCTAAAAATATATTACTGCTCTAATGTTTTAGAGTGTGCTTCTTTTTCGGATATATTCAATTCAATTCAATTCAATTCAATTTATTGGCAATAATAGCAAAAATAGCTTCGGCCATGTAAGGTAAAA
>JAOPUL010005356.1:14795952-14811517 GCA_027564515.1 Octopus rubescens
GGAAGGGCATCCAGCTGTAGAAACCAAGCCAAAACGGACTGGAGTCTGGTGCAGCTCTCCGGCTTGCCAGTCTCCAGCCAAATCGTCTAACCCATGCCAGCATGGAAAATGGACGCTAAATGATGATGATGATGACACTAAACTTTCAAAATTCATATTCTCTTACCATCGTCTACTTCTTTCTTACGCTTCTTGGCTTCTCTCTCACCTAGTGTAGTTAAAAAAAAAAAATTACAAATACATCCAATATCATTAAGATTCTATTTCAAACTAGTTGACAATGGAAACAAAACCATGTGCGTTGTAATTATGAAATACTAGCAAACATTCATAGAGAAATTAAAGTATATATAAAGTTAACTTTATATACAAAGCGTACAAAATTATTTGTAGTCAGTATATTAAATAGCATTATGTAAAAATGTAGCAAACATTTTGAATATGCAATACCAATCAAATTAGCAGACAAGAAACTACTGAATGGTAGACGGCAGAAATGACTTACCATTAGATTTTCCATTAGCTTTTGAATTAGGGGAATCATCTGGTTCTAAAGCAGAAGATGAGTTTTAGTTAAATATTAGAAAAGAGACATATTTCTCAGTGAAACTATCTACCAAGATATAGTTTATTTTATCAGCAATCAGAACAAAAAACCATCATATACCTTCATTAGAATTTTCCTCATTAGAATTCTCTTCATCGGAATGACCTGACTCAGCAGCTGGTGTAGTATTTTTTACTACTGCCCCATCCTCCTCCTCCTCCTCTGCCTCCTCACCTTCATTGCTCTCACTTTCCTCATCTGCAGCACTTTCCTTCCCATCTGCCCCACTCTCACCAGCAGATTCTTCATCTGCTGCTTTTGCTGTGTACAAAACAAAGACAGACAACATTGAAGACTGAACCAGTATAATGTATTCCAAACTTTAAAAATCCACTAATTTCTCCTATACTGTGCATTAGACTCAATGCGGAGTAAATTATTCCATTTTAGAATACTGGTAGCTCTTACAAACTATAACAGTCTACAAAGTAATGCACTATATCTCACATAACAAAACACATTGATTTGATTTACAACAATCCAAATTACAAGAAAAACCCAAATGTGTGGGAAACTCAATATCAGGGATGACTACAGTATCAAGAGATTCAATTTTCACTCCCTTAGTTTTGTGCTTGATCTCACTGTGAGGCACTTAAGCGTCTTCTACCAGTCTTGGGTAGAGAGAAGCTGTATGAGTAAAATTGGACAAACTAAAACTTGTGTGGTAGGTTTAAATCTGTGACCTGGCTTAACACCAAAACTTGAGCTCTTCCTTAGAGTTCACTCTGCTAGAAGTAATTGGGTTAAGTCTCTGATCTGAGGATAACTTTTCCCCTGAAGCCATGAAAAAAAGTCATGTAGACTGCTCTTGGAAAATATATACAAACATTTTTTTAAAAATCTTCTTGACAATATAACAGAGCACAATATCTTTCAATAACTATTTCCTATCCCACCTAAATGTGTTATCTCAATATCTAATAGTACATGATAAAATGTTTGTCATTAAGCCAGGACATATTGCAGAATGGTATACAAGTGAATTATTTCCATAACGTAAGTCTAATGAAGCACAGACAGGGTTATACACATGATGAGTAATTGAATTACAAATATCTTAACCAAATCTTACCAGGTGAATCGTTATTTTGTTTTGGCGGGTCAGTATTTGTAGGAACTGCAACTTCCTAAAAAAAAGAAAAGAAAAAAAAACTTCATATTTAAAATAAAAATTTATATAAAGAATTTTTTTAAAAATTAATTTATATAGAAACATCTGGCACGGTGGCAAATAGTTGCACCAACTTTTGTAGAAAATTAACACCAAACCATCAACTTATACCTCTTCCTGTTAGGTTAAAAAAACTTTGAGCTACTACAACAGTAGGTAAATCTAGAGAGAGCATAGAGGCGTCAAAATGAAGGTGAACAGATGTGTGATGCATACAAGAGCTAAGATGAAGGTGAGTCTCAGCCTGTCTCCTGACAAGCAAGGAACACAGGTACAAATTCTCCCGGGCTAGTAGCAGCAATGAAGTGGGTGGAAAAGGCATGTTATTGGCAGAGAAATGGATTGATAAAATAATTGAGCTAGACAGAATATGTGATAGAATAATTAAGTTAAGTCTTGTCTTGGCCAATATGAGCGAGTTATCTCTGCATATACCATGCAATCAGTTAATAGATTAACAAAAGGACTGGTTCTGAAACGCCCTCAATAGTGAATGAGTGACCTCCTTATTAAAGCTGGTGGTAATGGATATGTTAGGCAAAACCATGTCTTCTATGGTTATGGTTCAAGGAATAAGGAAGGATCAACACCTTAGAATTCTGTGACACTGATGACCTAAAAATTTGCAATACCAACATCAGGAAAGGGACTAATCAGGTGAATCATCATCATCATTTAGCATCTGTTCTCCATGCTGGCATGGGTTAGATGGTTTGACTGGGAACTGGCAAGCCTGGGAGCTGTGCCAGACTCTAGTCTGTTTTTGGCTTGATTACTACGGATGGATGCCTTTCCTAACACCAACCACTCCAGAGAGTGTACCAGGTGCCTTTAACATGTCACCGACACACACACATACAACGGTCTTCTTTCAGTTTCCACCTAACAAATCCACTCACAAGGCTTTGGTCATCCCGAGTAGAAGACACTTACCCAAGGTGCCACGCAAGTGTTTTCTACTATATAGCTTGTGAATATACAAGCTAAATTGATTTGATGCTTGCGAAGAATGTACCACCTAATATAGACTAGTACTCAGAGTAAGAGCTAGGGAAACCCATGGCACAAGACAACTTGAAGATGTAGGAAATTAAAGAGCCAATGACCAGTCATAGGTTCAGAGAAGTGCTAGACACCTAGCTGTTACAGGGAACAACTGAGAGTTCCTATTACACAAAATGCTGAGTGATACAGACCAGACCTGAGGCTGGTGTAAGGTTATAGCTAGATAGGTGATATGAATACTGTAAAGACATGAAGCTAAGAGATAGACCTGGAAAAACTGCAAGAAAGAGACAACAAAGAGCAATACCAAGCAACTAGAAGAGATGCTAAGCATTAGATATTCAAAGCTGAAATGAAGAGGTTTGCATGTTCTCTGCAAAGTGAAGTGCTTCAGAGGTAGTATATGTGAGAGAATCAAGACATCATTGGGGAGAAGGGTGTACAGAATGATAATGGTACACTTACTCTAAATGAAATGGAAACAGGCATGGAAGTACTATTGTAAGAAGCTGTTTAATGTGGAGAATGTACAGGAGAGAGAGGGTGTATTCCAAGTTTACACTGCCAAGTTGACTGCAATATAGTTGTGATTTTAAAGATGTGAAGGCAGATTATGAAAATTGTAGAATGAATTACTTAGAGACAAAATTAACCTATATGAGTTGCATTTGGTCTGGTGCTACAAATTTGCACTATCTTCCTAGAGAGATAACTGCAGAAGTACTTAGATACGAGTAAATCACACTTAGCGTTTGGCAACCTAAAATGGCCTTTGACAAGGTTTTAAGTTCTGTGATCTGGTGGTCAATAGGAGACAGACAAATGACTTGTAAGGGCCATACAATCCATAATCAAAGGCATCTATCATGGTCCCCCAGGTCATAAACAGAGGAATTTAAAACTGACTGTCTATGAGACTGTATGTTGATGACCTCCTACTTCTATTTTAATCTATAGAAGATTTAGAAGAACTTCCAGGCCTGGGAACAAAATCTAGAATTGAGGGACCCCAAAGTAAAACACGGTAAAGATTAAAGTTTTATAAGTAGGAATTCCATTCAGCATACCAAGTGTAAAATATGGATATACAGGGGTATTGTGGGACTGATGGAGAGGGTAGATTTCTTTTGTAGCAGATGTACAAGACTAGTTAGTAAGAAGAATATCCATGAAATACATTTTTCAAATGCTTCTAAGTCTCCTAGATGTAGTGTCCGTTATCTAGGTGATCTAATGAGCAGTGGAAAGCAGTGTATTGAAAGCATAAGTGACCAGAGTAAGAACAAATGTGTAAAAAATTCAGGGAGCTATTACTTCAGCTGGTAACAAAGTGTTTTTCTCTCAGAATAAAGAGCAGAATGTATAATGGTTGTGTGTAGTATGACACTACATGAAACACAGAGCTTAAATGCAGAGGATCTGTGATATCTGGAAAGAAATCAAGTGAACATGCTTTACTGCTTTACTGGATAAGAGAGAAGATTGTGCTGGTTTGGGGATGTAATAAATATGAAAGAGGTCAGACTAAGGAAGACATGGGATGAAGTGGTGAAGACTGATCAAGAAGTTGAACTTAAGGAGGAAATTGACAAAGAACAGTGATAAATGGGAACACACAGTGCTCAAAAGACCTGGTCACGATGCAAATATGGCAAAATAGTTAAAATAATGGTGCTAGTAGTTGGGATGTATATCATTGGAGCTTTTGCCTATTATATTCCTATCAAGCCTCCATTTATTGTCATATTCAATCACCCTCTCATCTATCCTATTCACTTCACTAAGCTGCCTAGAAAGTCACCCAGGAACAACATTTGATTTGTTTCTTCTCAATCCACCTACCACCATTCCTCTACCACTCCACCTCCCTGCCATCATGATGCCTGTGTAAAGATGGATGGAATCTATATTCTATACCTCCTCCTCTCACATTCAACTGTTAACCACACATGTAACTCTTCATTGACTTTTACCAGTCTCTCCCTCATCCATCTCCAATGCTGCCCCTCAGTCCCTCTCTCTTACCCAGCTTTATTACTTTTCCATGACACTGCTCATGCTGTTTTTTATTCAATCTCTTTACCAACAAAGTTATCAATGTCTCTCTTCCATTACTCCCTCCCCAACCATTCTATTACTGTTTCACCCCCATCACAATATCTCTCTCTCTCCACTTTCACCTACTTGGTTATGTTTATCTTGAAATAACAGAGACTACATAAACAGAACTCTTAGTTTTGCAAGGGATAAAGCACCTTCTCTGATGCTGGTACTACAACAAAATGCACTTTTACACCAAGAAGTGCTGATCTTTAATTGTGGAGGGAACGTGTGGAAGGGGTAGACCCAGGAAAACATGGGATGAAGTAGTGAGAAAGGATCTTTAGACGTTGGGCCTCACAGAGATGACAAGGGACCAGGACTTCTGGCAGTTTGCTGTGCTTGAGAAGACACACCAAGCTAAGTAAAATTGTGGCTGTCCATGCATACAGGCGTGTCCTCTACATCTCTCTTGTAAAAGCACCCAGTACACTCTGCAAAGTGGTTGGCATTAGGAAGGGCATCCAGCCATAGAAACCACGCCAAAACAGACAAATGGAGCCCAGGCAGCTCTCCAGCTGGCCATCTCCTGTCAAACAGTCCAACCCATGACAGCATGGAGAATAACACTCTATAAAGTGGTTAGACAATAAAGGATAGAGAGGATTTTAGTCATACCAAGCACACCACAACCTCTTTAATGCCGGTCCCATGATAAAATGCACCCAGCCATAGGAACCATGCCAAAACAAATGGAATGTACAAGCAAGATAATATCATGCAACCCATCTAGGATGGCAGTAATTCTGAGACAGTGATGACTTGTTCAAACCTGGATAGCATGGAAAGGGAGCATAAAATAATGGTAAGCATATTAATGTTTTTTTAGCTTTGAAATAAGAAAATAAAAATAGAATATATGAACTTACAGCATCCATTTCTTCCGATTCTGAAAAAGAATCTTCATTAGATTCTTCAGCTTCAGCTGACTTTTTTGGATTCTAATTCAAATTATAAAAGTCAATAATTGAAACAAATATCCAAAATTAAGTAGATCATAGAGAAAATATAAGCAAATAGGTGTAAAATTATTGTACCCCTACTGAATGCTTCACAAAAGCCTGTGATACTTCTGAACTCCAGTAGCCTTCTTAGCCTATTTCTCACCCCAGCATTGCTTATCTGGTAATCCTATGGTTTCTTTTTTGCTAAATCTGAATTAATTACCACCAAGACGTTATGGTTTCACATTTAGAGAACTCGTACATTTAAGGGATTGATTATTACTGAATTTATTTATCAATCAAATTTTTTGCTAATAAAAATTCTCTTCAAAGCTTGGTTGATTTCCCACCACGAAAGCATTTAACACCTTTTGTTCTTGAATTTTCCTTCCATTGATCGGCAAAGAACATCATAAAATCGTGTTTTCCATGGCAATACTTTTTAAAATAGTCATACTTAATGAAAGTTCATTTCTTAAACTACGTTGGAAGCATCATCTCAATCTTATGCCCCCCCTCCCCCCATATAGAAAATGCAAAGAAATTATTTTAATATAACATAACTAATACTACTATCTACACACTGCTCAAGATCGGTTGTACCTTATGATAGTCATGAAACTCATCAGCGTTAGAAAATAAAATTCACTACACACGAATGTAAATGGCAATATTTAACAATAAATTTTTAAAAAAACATGAAAAAAATATTTCTTAGTCGTTAATTATGAATTATTAACGAGATAAATATAATAGTTCATAAGCAGAGCATAATAGCTTAAAAATTCAGATGCCTGAATTTCGTGAACTATTTTAAGGATCAACCAAACATTTTATAGCGACAAACGACATATTATTTTGACACAATGGTTAACAGATTCTTTGTGCTAGAAAGAATATCACAGTTCGAGAAAAGGGTTTATGAAAAGAAAATATGCAACATTGATTGCTCAAAATTTTCAGTTAATTTCACATGTTTTGAAAATCTTATCTTCGTTACGTTTCTTGTTATTTTAATTGCAAATGTCATGGTTGATAGGCATCCTATTTCGTTTCATTGCTCACTATCTTAAGTAGTTTGAGACAAGGAAACCAGAAGTATACACAGAAATTATAAGCTACCCAAACAGACGTATCTTCGTATTTGGAGCCGACATTTTAATGTTACATTAAAAGTTAACAAATTGAAATAAATAAAAAAAATAAAAAATTATATATAAACAGGCTATTCTACAAGATGTATCATTCATACATTTGCGTAAACTTTTTGATACAATGGTGTGTTGTACAATAAATAGTTTGTGCTGACAGAACGAACTCTCGTGAGAATAATTCTGACCATGACAAGAAATCATTTCTCATTCATGACAAAGCAATTAAGATAACCGAGCAACGTGCAATGACAGACAACATAGAATTTAACAGTATATAACTGAAAAAGTGCATCATGTTTACCTCATACCCCTTTTCATGGCGCAGCTTAGCCTTCACCGTAGACTCACAATACCGGTTAGTGGGTGTTGTTGTAAGACCAGGTTGACACCAGCTTACACACAAACCAGGAAATCCATTGCAGCATCCAGAATCATGTGATAGTCGATAACCACTTGATGTTTGCACAGTAACCATTTATCGAAACACGGCCAAATCAAAGCGATAACGCAGCCAATGGCTTATTTTCAGTAGCTCTCGAGCCAATGGCATTACTGACCGACACACGAGGAACAACGACAGCCAAATTCACCGCATGGGTGAAAAGACGCACGTACCAAGCGAAACCATAATTGCGAAAATTTACCGAATCGAGATCTTGTTTATTTAATCAGTATAATGTAATAATTAATCATTATTACAAATTAGATCCTCTAATTCTGAATAAGACCTAAATAAAATAATGATATAATAAAAGTCTTCCACCAATCGCAACGATAAAAGCTTTAAACATTGTTTCTTAAGGGTAATTACAGAAAATAATATCAGAATTTCATAACCAGATGTACTCAGGAATAAATTTTATGTAGTAATACAATAATACACAAAGAAGTCCTAACTTCTTAAAATCTATCGCCGTATTACGTTCTGCTAATTTCAGTTGACCTATATTAGAATGTATATGTAGCCGTCTTTGTCAGTTCAAACTCGTGGATCAAGTGCCACCGTTGATTTCTTACAGCTTCTACAAACAATGGCCTCTTTATTTACGAACTAAATCAAGTTGTTTAAAATTAAGGTTGTATATATGAATATACAAAGATAGATATAAGCATATATCTGCTTTTCCCATTTTTAGGAAATAAGCTATCAGATGAAGATGTGAAAAATTTAGGTTAAAACAAGTACTTGATATTTTTCATTTTAAGTAGAATCTGTGTATTTTGTCGTAAGATGAATATATATATATATTTTAATATAAATATATATATAAATATATGAAGAAATATGTTCTCCATATATATATATATAATTTCCTAAATAATGTAGTTATACGAGATCTTATGATAGTTATTTGTAATTCGGGGAGATTTGAGGGAGATTTAGAAATAATATTAACACTCCCATTTCCTTCAAGTTTAATATTGTAAATATAACCCGTTTACAAATAAATTTATGTATTTAAAATATTTTAGCCTCTAAATAAAACAGGAAACTATCGTAACATACCTTATTCTTTCTAGCAGCCATTTCACTTTGTTTTCTGGGATAATATACCGAATAAAAAGTTCAGCTGCTATGAACGTTCTCTGTAACTGTAGCTTGAAGCTGTGCGTACACTTTATTTAGCAGTGGCAAGGTATAGCCACCACCATGTAGTTTCGTATCTACTGAATAAATGTCTCCAGCATTTGATTCTATAATTAATTTTAATTTAACTAGATCATTTATTACAGGATAATAAAAGCTGAAGTTATTTAATTGAGCCTTTTACTTAGTGTAAATACATTTATTGAAAATCTAGTGGAGTAATATCAAATTACGAGTGGTAAAATGGGCGCTAACTTGACGTCGTCACCCAAGAAATAGTAATTAAATAACTAAAATTATTTTCCTCATCACTCATAATGACGAGGAAAAAAAGATCATTATACTAAAATAAATTACTAATGAAGATAAAAGGACCGGGAGACAACCCTGGAAATTAAATAAATTAAAATTAATTGAATATTGAATTCAGTAGAAAGTAAGCTGGTACGATGACAACTCTGGACATGTTTTGATACTATTAGACCTCATCAGTGAAGCAGAGACTAACCATAGCAATATCGAAGAAGGACTGTTGAGAGTATGGGATTTCAGAGAACGAACACTATGTGATTAAAATAAATTGGAACAATGACTTGAAAAATACCCAGATACACTGGGTAAATGACAGGGGAGCAGCTGCAGATAATAGCTTGGCAGTTTAAACAGATTTTTGTGCTAGACATGACCAAATATTTTGCTGATGCCAAGTGCAATGACATTGTTTTTACTGAATTTCTCTAAAACAAAGCGAGTGACATAGTTGTGTAGATTACCAGTAGCTTTGACTCTAAGAAGCTGCACAAATGATAATTGAAGAGGGAGAAAGACTCAAAACATTAGATTAAACAATTGTTAATGACTATTTCTATAACTATAGTGATGTTATTTTTTTAGTCCTAGGTATACCCTGATCAAGGGGACCTATGATCAAATGCAATCCAGCTGTTACCTTTCTTTCTTTTTATGGCATTTAAGACTATATTTCCTATTATGTTTTTTTAGACAATGGGGAGTTACTTGAGAGAGATTCGGTTGTAATTTCTAGCAGGTCAAGCAATCACATTGAGGCTCCTTCGTTATCTCATCTTTTGAGATGTTGGAGGTAAGAGCAATAGACCAAAAAAGTTACCCTCTTCTTGGCCCATACATTCCTTCCATACCAATGCTGTTAACACAAAAGCTGAACCCAAATTCTGAACTCTGCAACAATAAACATCACTACTCATACATATTCCTAACTAACACATAGTCTTATGTGTGACGTACTTGCTGTAGCTACAAACAACTCTCATTCTTCTCTTAACCATCAATATAGATATCCTCAACATCTCATCACAAACCTCCATTGCTTCCATGAAAAGAGACTTCAAAAATATTTTCCAATGGGGAGAAACTAATCTTGTCTCATTCAACTGCATACAGGAAGAATCACTGCTTATAAAAAAGCAACTGTATTGTACCCCTCACTTTCTAATCCTGGACAATATGCAATTGAAACCAACCCTCAAAGTTATTACAAATATGAGTTATTACTATCTCTGATGATTTTCTTGGCAATGTTACACATATAACATAGCTAAAACTGCATCACAAAGTTCAGCCTACCTTCAGAGCTAGAAAATACTTCAGATATGATCAATTGATAACTTGATGGTCTCTTATAAATCTCAAATAAGACCCATTATGGAGTACTTCCCCTAAATCTGGGATAGTTCTCGTACCAATTGTAACATTACAAACCTCACCATGTAAAATTAGAAAAGTCTTCTATAAAAAGTGTTTTTTTCCAAGTTGAAATAGAATTTCACACAAACATCTTGCTCTTCCAAGAATTCATTGTTCAACTTGCAACATATCGCCCATGCACTATACATACATTCGCTCTAATACATGTAAATCAATGGCTGAAATAGCATGATGTGGTTATTATTAGACTGATGATCAAGATCACTTATAAGCTGTACTGCAGTCACAAGCATATTGCACTGGTTGACTGAACAGTTTTAAAAGTCTAGTTTCTGTTTGGAGAGATCTCATACAAACACTCAGACACATACATGCATGTAATGGCTGTATGTAATTGATAAGAAGTTTGGGCAAGGCTGTGAGATGTACTAAAATGAATTGACACAAAATGATTTAGTTTATTCATATAGATTTTATTCAACTGTCACAGGTTTCCGCAACTATGATGAGTTGTAAGTAAACATGGATGTTAGTCGGTTGCGATAGGAAACCTCTGGTCATGGAGCTCATAGGAGTCAGCTATTTTTGTGTGGAAAGAGGAAGGTAAATCAGGGAAGACTCATGTACAAGAAAACTTATCATGAATCTGAAAACTAGATCTCAGTGAAGATTGCTAAGAAATGACTAAAGTAGACTGTCTGAAAGTGAAGAAGGAAATGATGCTTTTTTTTACAGCAGCTCAAATTTATAGCTGTCCTAAAGTTGAACTAGATCAATAACGATAGA
The DNA here is from genome assembly GCA_027564515.1 of Octopus rubescens. Taxonomy (NCBI): domain Eukaryota; kingdom Metazoa; phylum Mollusca; class Cephalopoda; order Octopoda; family Octopodidae; genus Octopus; species Octopus rubescens. Next base: position 14,806,997 of record JAOPUL010005356.1, read on the forward strand.
TTTGAATGAGCTATCTAAATTGAACTCAGTTTCACCTGAAATTGTGGCAAACTTGACAAGTGACACTAATAAATTCTGAGTGCAGATCTACATACATACATTTGTAGATGCATACATATCATCGTCATCATCATCATTTAGCATCTGTTTTCCATGATGGTATGGGTTAAACGATTTGACTGGAAACTGGCAAGCTGGAGAGCTGCACCAGACTCCAGTCCGTTTTGGCTTGGTTTCTATGGCTGGATGCCCTTCTTGACACATACAACATATATACAAACATACATTCACACAGAAACATACACACACATATAGTATATCCTTCTAATAATAAGTTACATAAAAGTTTCCAGAGGGAGGTTTTTTGTAAGTATATAATAGAATTTGTTATCTTGTTATGATGACAAGGGAAACCACAAACTAAGTAAAGAACTTAATGCATGGTATCAAATATTTATTTCAAGAATTCCGAAAGAATTTCAATTTTGTTTTGTTCCTGAAGTAGTTATTGTTAATGCATTTGAGAAACAGTCTTAAATCTGCTAAATATATCATAATGGGTGACATTGAAAAAAAAATGGAATAATATAAGACAAAGAGAAATGAAAGGAAAGAAGTAGAGACAATATAGGGGAAGGAGAAATGGGTGGAATAAGGTGTTCAAGTAAAACCATTAAACATGTAGACAAGATACTAGATCTAATTTGTAGGGAATATAAACAAATGTGTCTAATTGATTAGCTGTAGAAAAGGAATGGAAATTTATTGAAAGGCATCTCTGATTTGATGAAGGTTTGGTTTGAAAAACATAAAACAAAGAATGGACCCAAATGTATGAAAGAGTGAAAAGTTTTGGGTTAGGGACAGAGTATGATAACTGGCTGCTGTTATTAAATAGTTTGATTTTATATTTATCTGAAGTAAAAGAAAAATTAATGTCAGAACATTATATATAAATCAACGTAGCTTTCTTTGATTTAAGGGGGAAAAAAAAAAAAAAAATCAAAATGAATGTTTGTAGGACAGTAACGTCATGAGAAAGAATACGAGGAGGTCTGATAAGATTCAAAAATGACTGTTGCTTTCATTAGTTGGCTTTAAAGAGCAGTTCCACTCTAATCTATTCCAGATCCCTAGTCTGTGGTGTGACACGTTCACAGGCTCTAACCTCATGGCAGATGCCATGAGGTTAGAGTGTTGCTGGCCATTCTCCACAGTAACGCCATCACAGTCATTACCACGGAAAAGGCTGAGCACCCTTCTTGTTCTGGGATATGTGGCCCATTGTCCTCCCATCATGTCTTCCTCTCCTTTGCCCCCCCCCCCGTTTTTCTTATTTTTTACATCTATTTGAAGAGTATATTGAAGTTGTTTTTCATCTTCCACGGTCTACCTTATCCAACAATTTCGATCAACTGATGTTATCGGAGTTATCTCCCTTGTTATATTTAGTATGCTGAACGCGCCTTAAGGTATTTTTCCCATCAGCCATTTTATCCATATTGCATTTTGCTTGAGTTTCTTGTCCCATTATGTACAGACCTTCGGGATTTGATACGTGTTATTAGAGTTGACTTTTCTATTGCTCTTTCTCCAACTTTTGAAATCTGAAATACAGTACTACGTTGCTATAAAAAAAAATCTTAATGTAATATTTTGGATTTCTATTATCCTGCAATCAGTAGTCTAGGTGAAATTTGAATTAATAATTATTTCGTTACTAATAATCATTATCTCTATAATAAATAACAAAATCAAATCGTGGAGATATTTATTCAGTAAATACGAAACTATATTATAGTGGCAAAGCCATAAAGTAAATTAGATTGTGCACACGTATTCATTCTTCTTTTACAGAGAAAATTCAGAGCAACTGAAATTTTTGTGCGATATAATATTCCGGAAAACAAAGTGAAATGGCTGCTAGAAAGAATAAGGTATGTTGGTTCCTCTTTTATTTAGAGACGAGATATTTTGAATATATCAATTTATTTGTAAGTAGGTTAAAATTGCAATATAAAACCTGAAATCCAAGCAAATAAATGGAATCCACATGTTTAAGAATATTTATAGATGGGAGTGCATCTCCCACAAATAAATCGTAGCTAATAACGATCGGTAAAGCTTGTATTATGATTGTTTTGAAAAAATTCAATATGTATATATATACATATTTACCTCATGGCAAATACATAATTTTTCGTTAAAATTAAAAATATCGGGTATCACTGCTTTATCTGATTGCTGTTTCTTTACGATAGAAAAAGCATATATCTAAAATTTTAAACATGAGGCCATTGTAGAAGTAAGAAATCTATGGTGGTATTTAACCCAAGAGTTTGAATTGACAAAGATGACTTGTATATAGGTCAAATGAAATTAAACACATAATACTACGCTTAAATCTACTTCTATTTCATTATGAATTAGTTCTAAAGTATATCAACTTTAAAAAAATTAGATACTTTTATTGTCCATCTATAAATATTCATTAAAAAATTTTAATAGGCTTTCTATCGTCATGATTAGTTTGTTATGCCATTTTTTTTTTCAAACAAGATCAAGCATTTTATTTTAGACTTAGAATTTACGATATAATTTGTAATAATGATTAATCATTACATTATATTAAACAAAAGTTTCGATTCGGTAAATTTTCGCAATTATGGTGTCGCTTCGTACGTGCGTTTTTTCACCCCATGCGGTGAATTTGGCTGTCGTGGTTCCTCGTGTGTCGGTCGGTAATGCCATTGGCTCGAGGGGTACCGAAATATAAGCCATTGGTTGCGATATCGCTTTGATTTGGCCGTGTTTCGATAAATGGTTACCGTGTAAACATCAATTGGTTATCGAGTATCGTATATGCTTGTGAATGCTGCAATGGATTTCCTGGTTTGTGTGCAAGCTGGTGTCAACCTGCAACAACACCCACTAACCGGTATTGTGAGTCTACGGTGAAGGCTAAGCTGCGCCATGAGAAGGGGTATGAGGTAAACATGATGCACTTTTTCCAGTTATATACTGCTGTTAAATTCTATGTTGTCTGTCATTGCACGTTGCTCGGATATCTTAATTGCTTTGTCATGAATGAGAAATGATTTCTTGTTATGGTTAGATTATTTTTAACCCATTTTGTTCTTATAAGCTGAAACATTTTTATTGTACCCACTATTGTATTAAAAGGGTTAAAAATGTATGAATGTAGACAAGATTGTATTTATACACAGTATTTTTGTCAATTTGTTAACTTTTAATGCAACATTAAAATTCAGTGCAAAGAAATGTAGCTTTGTTTATTTAACTTTTGATTAGTTTCTGCAGTTATTTGTAGAGACTGAACTTACATTAATCGCATTGTTTTCTGTTATCTTAGAACTAATTTATATGTGAGCAATAAAGCGAAATAAGATTTCAATCGGCCATGACATTGCAATTAAAATAACAAGAAACGTAACAAAGAATAAAATTTCTAAATAAATTTTTTCCCCAAACCCCTTTTCTCATACTGTCTCATTCTTTCCAGCATAACCATTGAATCAAAACCACATATATCATTTGTTGCTATAAAATGTTTACTTCGTCCTCAAAATAGTTCATGAAATTCAGGCATCTAACAGAATTTTAATGCAACTATTTTCAAATTGTGAATCATTGTTTCCCCGTCAATAATTCGTAATTTATGATTTGGATGTATTTATTTTCGCATATGTTTTCTTATATTCAACCTTGTCAATGATCATTTATTCTCGTATGCTGAATTTCAGGTCTATGGTAAGGTCCGACCGGTCTGATCATTGTGCAAATTATAGTGTCATTTATGTTAATATTATATAAAAATACATTTCCTTGCATTCTTTTTGTGAGGTGGAATTACATAAGAGTTTTAAATTATAAAGTAATAAAGTCATGCAATGAAAATACTGATTTTACGGCATTCTTTGGTAATCATTGGAAGTCGTATTTGTTTCCATAAGAAATCAAACATCACCAACTTTGAAGACAATTTTTATTAGTGAAAAGTTTGAGAAAAGTTAAAATAATAATAAACACATTATAGACGACTTCTCCGAAAGTTGGACCAAGGAGTCCTTGATGTGTTAGTATAAAATGAAGATCCAGCAGAAAAGATTTTGTACAGAATATACCTGTTTGTGTTGATAGTTGTTTCAATTAGTGAGTTTTATCATTTGTACTAGACTCCCAAAAAGTCGGTGAAACCTGTAGAACCTGAAGAATCTTCAGAGGATTCCTCTTCAGAATCTGAAGAAATGGAAGTTGTAAGTTCTTATTTTATTATTGTTTTCATTTTATGTATCATGTATCAAAAACTAGAAGACATCAATTATAAATAAAGTGGTATAGAACCTGTAAAAATGATGGACTTTTGAGTTTGGAATATGTAAGAGAATTTTTGGTATAGTATATATATATATATATAGGCGCAGGCTTGGCTGTGTGGTAAGAAGCTTGCTTCCCAACCACATGGTTCTGGGTTCAATCCCACTGCGTGGCATCTTGGGC
>JAOPUL010005356.1:14842244-14854154 GCA_027564515.1 Octopus rubescens
TATATATAACAGACTTTCGGGCCTACGCGACCGGGTTTAAAACCTTTCTCACTTCACCAGAAAAGGCACAACTCTGCAGTCTTATTATTTTCTTCACCTCACCCAATCACCTATCACCAAAAGTCACCGCACTGCTGATTATATATTGTACTATGAAATATACAATGAACCAACCGCTTTCGTCAACTTCGATGTCTTTCACGAAGACCCTTAAGATTCATTGGTCTATATATTCTGGGATTATCAAAAGTTGGATTCTCCATGCAATCTTCAGTTTTACAAAGGTTGTATGTAGTTCCCTATGACCGTCTAAGCCTGATATCATTGATATTATTTCACGTGTCGGTCAGGGCTACCACCAATCTCCTATATAGGGCGTACCGAAAGCCCCAGTAACTTGGACAATGCAGAAATATGCCACTTTCTTCTTTATAGAGTTTCTGTGATTTTTTCTGACATAAGACACCTTGAATTTCTGCTTCCAACCGCCACGTACTGCCTGTCAGTTACTTGGCAGATTGATAAGGTCTGGGATGACTTCCATACTTTCTTGATATGTTTGGCTCAAGAGCTCCATCCTTGACTAATTCTTTTATTGCCTGTAAAAAAAGCAAAACGTCAGCCACAAACCAGCAGGTTTGTATTTCTGGAGGCATATCGGCCACACTCATTTTTAGCACACTCCGGCCGGGATAGATCGGGATGAGGATTAGTTCGTCACTCTTTACCCGTGCTCCTTTCCCTCCTCTTCGGTCGAAAATCTCACCTCTACCGTGCCGTATCTTCTTTCTCGAACGACATAGGTCTTGGTGCCCTACATGGGTTTAAGACATGTTTCAAACTGGATTAGTTTCATTTGCCCTACATTTATGGAATTCAGTCCTATACCCTTATATAGAAAACTCTTTTTATGCGTATCTTCCTGGGCGTGTTGTGGTATGCTTAAGAATTGTGTTCTGCTTTCAACTATATTTATTTTTATATAGATAAGTTCTTTTTTAAATTACAAATTCCACCTCGAAGGACCAAAACAAAAACGGAACTGACCAGCTCCTTGTGATCCCGGTCGGTTTAGCAACAACACAAACCAAAACATTTTAAGCATAGATTTTTAAAATACAGTTAGGAAAAAGAAACTTACGAGTAATTTAAAGGGGCGTCTTGTCGATACTAAAATAACATCAACCGCAGATGAAAAGTTGAAAAACTACAACCCCTTAAAATTTGAGATTGTGAGGATCTAGATCATGAAATCTGTTAACATTGTACTTGTGATAATTGGTACATTTGGGACTGAGAGATATAAAATAGACAAATGGATAAAGGAGATTGGAATGGAGTCATGTAGGTCTTCTACACAAACTTTGCCTCTTAAGAATAGAGAAGATCATTAGAAAGGTTTCCAGCCCTTAATCGTTAATTTAAATTATGTGGAAATCTAAGGTTACGGGTTGTAACACTCTACCCTTATACATTCTATTGGGAAGAAGACCAATCCTGAGTCATGTCGAATAAATATAATAATAATAATCCGTTCTTACTTTGGCACAAGGCCAGCAATTTTGAGGAGTGGGGAAGGCGATTACATCTACCGCAGTGCTTAACTGGTACTTATTTCATTCACCCGAAAAGGATGAGAGGCAAAGTCGACCGCAGTCGAACTCAGAACGTTAAGCCGCAAGAAATGCCGCTAAGCATTTTGTCCGGCGTGGTAAGGATTCTGCCAGCTCACCACCTTTTTTAATAATTATTTTTACAATAGGCAGAAGGCCTGAACCTTTGTGGGGAGGGGACTAGTCGATTATATCGACCCCAGTGCCCAACTATTACTTAGTTTATCGATCTTAAAAAGATGAAAGGCAAATCAACCCCCGACGAAATTTGAACACTGAACGTAAAGCCGGAAGAAATGCCGCTTAGTATTTTGTCCAGCATGCTAACGATTCTGCCAGCTCGCCACCTTCACATCATCATCAACAATAACAACAGCAGCAATAATAATAATAATGGTCTCCAAGTTTTAGCACAAAGCCAGTGAGTTCGGGGGAGGGGGTAAGTCGATTACGTCGAACCCAGTGTTCAACTGGTACTTATTTTATCGACCCCAAAAGGATGAAAAGCAAAGTCGACCACGGCGGAATTTGAACTCAAAATGCAAAAGCAGACGAAATGCCGCTAAGCATTTCTCCCGGCGTGCTAACGATTCTGCCAGCTCGCCGCCTAAACAATACGGATAATGATAAATGTTTCAAATCTTGACACAAAACAACACATTGGTTTAGGGGGAAGGGTTATTAGTCGATTATATAAACCCTGGTACTGGAATAATGGTACTTTATATTATCAACCTGGGAAGGATAAAAGGCAAAATGGACTTTGGTAGCAACTAAACTCAGAACATAAAGAGTCAAGAGAAATACCACTAAGCATGGGATGAGATCATTTGTGGCGGTTAGAAAATATTATTTGGTTATTTGGTGACTAGCAGCAGTACCCGGTGTTGCCCGGGATTAAATACCAAAGTTGTGTACCTGTCTTAACGGCATCAGTTTCGAATTTCATTATTTGCCATTTTTCGCTATTCGTGGATATTCTGAGAGAAAGATTAGTAGGCTTAAACTGTCTTTGGTGTATATAGCAAAGGAGACGAATTGTCGAATTATTTATTGAAGCTCAAACGGCCATAAGGGTCGCACGTGTGTGTCATGCACTGGTGTGAACTGTGGTATCACCTCGGTAGCTTGCCTTATTTGTTAGGAATATTCCCTAGGGATAATCAGGATGTTTGCGATTTCTCACACGAAAGGTTTCATCGCACACGAGCGATTGCAAATTCTATGTTAAAGACGTGCTGCAAAATACCTCTTCGTCGGATAGTTATCGGTTACGAAGCGGAAACTAACGCGCACTTCCCGTCCTGTAACGCTAAGTTGGATCTCGTTAACGCTAGTTTGCACCCAACACTGCCACAGGCAACACGCCGTTCGTTGACGGCTGAATCCTGCCCGTGTTGGGATAAACAGTCTAAGTAACAGTTTCATTTGAATAAAGTGCAATTTTGATGCATTTAATCTTACAGCAGTTTTACATTTGATGCGCATAACGTTGCCTGTCCACGTCACATTAAGGATACATTGCCAAGCAATTGTGGCTAGGTGACATAGAGCAGTGTCTCTCAGCGGTGGGAATTTCTGAGTGAGACTAAGTAAATGTTTTGATCTAGATTGGAATCAATATTTCCTTCAAGTCATACGTTTGATAACGGAGTTAAGTGTTTTATCGATGGAAGTGGGCCTGGAAAACATTTGAGTGGGCCTGGCAATTGATATGAACGGCACTAGAAAGGAGGCACTGGTTTAAGCTTGAGAACAACACCAAGTCTTACGATGGGTTTAAGTTCCCACTGCTGCGCTAAGCTAAATTCTCGCAGGCATACATAACGCCTACAGAACCTCTTGGTAGACCACATTTTTAGTTTTCCCTCGCGTGGCAAAAGCAAATAGGTTTGTTGGGCTTCCAACTCTCGAGCAGCCGACGTACATTAAACCGTGGGAGAAGCAAGGCTCATCCAAGTGTAGTCCCGTCACAAAAAGTGTTTGACCCTGGGACTTTTTTATTGACATGGCAAAACTGATGCGGATTGAAAATTGGAGTCAGCGAAATGAGAAAGGAATGTCCGATCCCGAAAGGAAAAGGGGAATCCTGGGTATGAATACGTCCTCTCCTTTCCCACATTCAGAGATAATGGTGACCTCGATAACATGTGCCATCGTCTTCTTTACCTCCAGGCGTGTTCTGTTACATAGCTTTAGTGGATCTAGATACCTTAAAAGCATAATCGGAGTCACCACTTTCAATTCCAATAATTGTCGAGGTAGGCACGGGTGGTCCAAGGAATTAAGAAACTCTGTCGGGTAATGGACAACCTCTTCTGGGTTTGGAGTCGTATCAACAGATTTGTAAATTCGAATACTTCCAGGAAGGCAATGGAGCAGTTGTTCATTTATTTTGCCGACAGTGCTGTTTTTCGGAGCCAATATTGCCCTCTCACACAGCCAATTAATGTTGCAATAGTTTTCTTGAAGATTTGGAAATACTGCTGTTTTGAGGTCATCCACAGTGTCAACAATGGTGGCATATGGGCTGATTGTCGTTTCTCCGCGTGAATCCATAGACACTTTGCCATCTCCAAGTGCTAACAGATCTGAAGAAAATTTTGCTGAAAGTTGGTCACCATACAACTGGGTCCTCATGTTTGTGCAAAGAGTCAATGTCCAGCGACCTGCACGCTGACGGCCGGTCTCTGTATCTCATGTGGCCACCATTGTTGAGGCATCTCTCATCTGCTGGATTGCATGCTGACCTTCAGTCCCTGCAGCTTGTGTGACCGCTGTTGCTGAGGCGTCTCTCATCTGCCGGATTGTACGCTGACCCTCAGTCTCTGCAGCTCATGCAGCCGCCATCGCAGTAGCATTTCTTGTACGTCGGGCAACACACTCTTCTTGACTTTGCCTCGTATGTGCTGAGGCAGTCAATACTACGCTGATCATCGCTTTCTGTCGCTCTTGCCGCAGCAGTGCATGTAGCATTTTGAGATTGCTTAATTGCAGTCCCATCCGAGGATTCATTTAGTCTACTTCTGTTCCACCTCATTACACCCATGGTTTTCCGACCAATGGAGGATCATCTCTTTGCTGGCATTATCTAGATATATAGATAGAGTTAGAAAGATAGATAGAGATAGATAGATAGATAGTTAGATAGAAAGTTTGTTTGTTGAGCGTCTGTCTTAGATCTTGTTGCGTTTGTGTGTGCACGTGTATATGTATGTATGTATGTAGTATGTATTCTTGTCTGTGTGCATGTGTGTGTGTGTATGTTAATTTTGATGCGTATGTATATATTCTTGTGTTTGTGTGCGTGTGTATGTATGTATGTATGTCGGTGTGTGTTGCAAGATTCACTTCATGAAAACTGGTTAGACACTGATTTTCGTCAATTTTCCTCAAATTGGGGAGGGTTTTCAAGAAATAAATTATACAGCAACCATCACCGATGCATAAGTAATCCACGTGTCAAATTTGACTAAAATCGGTTGAAAATTGTTTGAGTTAACTGGTTAGACACTTACACACAGACATCCACTGTTTTATATATATAGATGCTAGAGTGTGCATTAAGGGACATTTGGCTGCTAACTCTACTAAGTCCAGCGACTGTATGAAGGCTCCCCTTTGGCTTGTAATTTAGCTGCTATTTCATACATGTAAATGAAAACTTTTATCAAATATATTAAAAATGAAATGTTTAATGTATTAATGCAATTTTAAAATATTTGTACTCAGATTTAAGAAAAGAAATATTCGAACCCTTGTGCACTAATGGTTATTAATGGATTTATTCTAAAGTTGAACAAATGAAGAATGTTTTTATCATTAAGTTTGGAATTGAGCATGTAAGGCAAGGTGCGAATTATGCTCATGGGTTGTAATGAGTAACAAAAGGAAGACAATAGAAGCTTGTACAGTTAAAGGGTCACTTACTGGTATTTAAGTAATGATCTAATTTAAAATTACTATTTACATGACATTGTACTATTAGATAGGTGTCTTAAGTAGTCTAACTGAAAAATTGGTATTTGTTAGTATCATATATTTGGGTTGATGACATTAAATACATGATGGTAGTTGAAAATTCATTCAGCTGGTTTTCCAGAATTATCTAAACTGTTGGCATTTAATAAATACTAGCAGTGAATCCCGGCATTGCTCATGATTGGAATGGAAAATCCAAAAGAGCAGAAGAGAAAGGATGAGTTAGTTTTTCTCACCCAGGGGCTGCAATAGACAAAAACTCGAAACTATTATGATTCCATAATAATGATGGGAACATGATGCACAAATGTTCCAAATTTGAAGAGAATAGGTTGAAAGTTGTAGAAGTTATGACGACGTGGATTTTTTTACCTGTTTTTTTTCTCACCCAGTGGGTGCACTAAACAAGATGTTATGAGTGCACAATAATGTCAGGATCATAATGCATGTTTGTTTGAAATTTGAAGAAAATTGGATGCAAAATGTACAAGTTATTGACTAATATGCTTTTTTTGAGCAGGTTTTTTTTCATCCAGGGTCTGCAGTAAATAAAAATTTGAAAATTTTATTAGTCCATGTTAATTCCGGGAACATACCCAATGTTTGTCCCAAATTTGAAGAAAATTGGTTGCAAATTTTAGAAGTTACATGGGTACGAACACACACATATACTCTGTTTTATATATATAGATACTAAGGTGGTGAGCTGGCAAAAATCGTAAGCAAACTGGACAATTTGCTCAGTGGCATTTCTTTCAGCTTTATCATCATCTTCCTCCTTTAATGTTTGCTTTCCCTGCTGGCATGGGTTGGATGGTTCGACCAGAGCTGGCAAGCTGGAGAGCTGCACCAGGTTCCAATCTGATTTGACTTGGTTTCTATGCCTTTCCTAATGCAAACCTCTTTACAGAGTGTGCTGTGTGCTTTTAACGTGGCACTGGCACAAACGTATTTAATGTGGCACCACACGAGCGCACCTACGTGGCACTGGCACAAGTGCTTTTTACATGGCACACAATTCTGCCAAGGTTGACTTTGCCTTTCATCATTTGGAGTCGATAAAATAAGTACCACTTGAGTACTAGGGTTGATATAATTGACTAGTCCCCTCCTCCCAAAATTTCAGTCCTTGTATCTATAGTAGAAAGAATTAAATAAATGTAATTGAAAAATTGAAGTAATTGCCATTATTTATTCATTATTTGTTTAATTAATTATTACATATTTTTTTTCTCTAGGTTATTCTGCATTTAAGAGTCCATTCATATTCTAGAAAATTAACCAAATGGAATTCTCAAATGTTCAGAAACTTCAACTTATAAAGGCCACTCAGGAAAAGTATGCTTTATTTGAAAAAGCTAAGGGTGACCTTTATCAAAATGTTGCTGAGGTAAGTAATGTTTTCTATTTACTTAAGCTGATGAATAAAGTCCTTTAAGCTTGCCTTTTCTTGTATGTTTATATATTTGTTATCTATTTCCAGTTAAAATCACAAATCCGCTCACAAATGAGTCGCCTTCAGGAAGCCTTGCAAAATCGAGAGGTGCAACTCCTTAATCAAGTGGATATGATCCAAAGTTCAAAAGAAGAAGCATTACAAAAAAAGTTAACAGCTCTTAATTGTAAGCTTGACAGGTTGCAACATACGGTTAAACGTTCTGATGAAGAAAACTATGTTTTGGAGGATAACTTTGAAAGGTGAGTTAATGGATTTTGGACGGGGGTTGAGTGTAAGCACCCCTCTCCCTTTGGGGTTTTTTTTTTTCCCCCAAAAATTTCTTCGGATTCCTATGTTTTCGATATCGGAGATTACAATTTTGCTAAATAAAACACATTTTCAAAATTTTAATTTCCCCCCTCCCAACCCCCAATTTTTTTATTTTTCACTTTTTTTCGAAATTGTATTTTTAATCCATATAGAAAAATACTGAGATTACGAATCTGGAAAAAATTTTGTTTTAATTTCAAATTTTCATAGAAGACATCCTATATCGATCCTCCCCACTCCTTCCTGCTTTCCAAAAGCACAAAACACCGTATTTTACGCATGCATAGATTTCTCCTGAAACAGCAGACAAAAAAATATCAAGCCCTCACCAGAAAACCTGATATGCTAGAAATAACAGCTAAATGTCTGGAAAATATTTTTTCCTCAGCTTAATAACACTTTAAAAAAAATTTTTTTAATTATAAATTTCAACTTTCCATATCTATTTTAATTTTGATACCATGCTACAAATTATTTTTGTGTTGTGTTTATACAGAAATTCATATTGAAAACTTCGTTAATTATGTGTATTTATACCATGTTGATCTGCAATGAACCTGTGCGTGTGTGTATCTGTGTGCATGCGCATATGTCCAAGAAAAAACAATTGGTCGATCCTTCGGTATGGGTCTCCAAATAGGATATTTCCTAAGAAAATTTGAAATTAATAACAAATTTGTTTTCCAGATTCGTAATCTCCGTATTTTTCCATGTGAATTTTAAAAAACAATTTCGAAATAAAAGTAAAAAATAAAATAAATTGGGATCGGGTGGGGGTGGGGGAATAAAAATTTTGAAAATGTTTTTTTTAGCAAAATCGTAATCACCAATATCGAAAACATAGGAAACTGAAGAAATTAAAAAAAAACCCCCAGAAATGAGGAGGCTTGCTTACACCCGATCTTCACCAGTTTTTGAATGCATGATAATGGTTGTGAAAAACAAACAAAAATAACACACACATACACTTACACACAAGAAAACTTGACTCCATACTTTCCATTTACTAATTTGTTTTCTCCTTTTGTGTTTAAAGCTCACTGCCATTGACTTTACTTTTTGCTTCTTTAAGATGTGTGCCAGTATGTATATTGGTGTTAGTTTGATTGACTATATTTCACTCTCAAAAAATTGCTCTTATACCTAGTTAAAAGAAATCAATATTATTTGAATGTTAGTATTATCATCATCGTTTTCCATGCCTTTATGGGTTGGACGGAATTTATTGAGGCAGATTTTCTATGGCCAGATGCTCTTCCTGTTGCCAACCCTCAGCTGTTTCCAAGCAAGGTAATATTTCCCCATGACTGAAAATGTTTTCACAGAATATTGGAAATGAATGACACTGCTTGTATGACAGTAACACTAACTTACACCTTTCATGTGATGTCAAGACAAAGAGATATAAACATTTACACACAAACACACGTGTCTGTCTCTGTCTCTCTCATCTTGTCCATCCCTGGTTTATATGTCTGTCTGACTACCAATCACCTATGTGGTGACACGTAAAAAGCACCCGTGAAGGTGCCATGTAAAAGCACTAGCACCAAGAGTCCAGTGCTGGTGGCATGTTAAAACCATCCATCACACACTGCGAAGTGGTTGGTGATAGGAAGGGCATCCAGCTGTAGAAACCAGGCCAAATCTGATTGGAACCTAGTCAAACCGTCCAACCCATGCTTGCATGGAAAACGGACGTTAAAGGATGATGATGATGATGATGTGGTAAGAAGCTTGCTTCACAACCACATGGTTCTGGGTAAGTGTCTTCTACTATAGCCTCAGAGTGGATTTGGTAGATGGAAACTGAAAGAAGCCCGTCATATATATATATATATGTTTATATCTATGTGTGTGTGTTCTTGTGTCTGTGTTTGTCCCCCACCACCGCTTGTCAACCAGTGTTGGTTAGTGTACGTCCCCGCAACTTAGCGGTTCGGCAAAAGAATTTGATAGAATAAGTACCAGGCTTGAAACAATAAGTACTGGGGTCGATTCATTCGACTAAAAATTCAAGGCGGTGCTCCAGTTTGGCCGCAGTCTGATGACTGAAACAAGTAAAAGATAAAAGATATATATGTATGTGTGCGTGTGTGTGCGTGTGTGTGTGTATGTGTGTGTGTGTGTGTGTGTGTGTGTGTGTGTGTGTACACATAGACATACGCAAACACACATATTGTTCATACGTTTGAAGTGAGAGAGTGTAAGAAGCGTTACACGACAGCTTTTTGCCCAAACTCTAAGACGTGTTTGGGGTGGGTTGGCCGGTCTATATGTTACAATGAACTTGATAGTTTATATTGGTGGTGATGGTGGTGGATCGGTGCTGGTGGTGGTCGAGCGGTGGTGGTGATGATAGTATATTGTGTTTGTGTTTGAAGTGCTGGTTATGTGGATGTAGCGTGGGACGTTAGGGAGGTGAAGGCCTGTTTGATGACGGTGTGGGCTTAATAAATGTAATAAGTATAAAATGTGAGACGATGAGGTAGTGGTGGTGGTGGTGGTGGTGGTGGTGGTGGTGGTGCTGCTGCTGCTGCTGGTTGTGGTGGTGGTTATATTGATGGGAGTGGTTGTGTGTGTGCGAATGTGATTGTGGTGCATGGTAGAGAGGTTCTAATAGGTGATGGTGATGGTTGTGGTGTTGGTGGTGGGGTAGGCGGCCGAGGTGTCTCGATTAGCAGCAGATTGGTTACAAGGGACAGCGGGATGTTTGGGGGGTGGTTTTGAAACTCTCAGGAACGATCTTCATTGTGAAATATCACTCCCTCACTGTCACTATCGAGGATAAGTCACCGACACCGCCATTACCACCAGCACTACCACTTCCACAGCACCACCATCACCACCAACACCACAAGCATCACCACTGCAATCATCAAGGTCACAATCCCACACCGCCACCACCACCACAAAACCCTAACCACAACATCCCTCCTCCTCTGTTGAGGATTATTATATCGTCATCCTCGTCAGTTTGATAACAAATGCAATTAAACAGCTTTTAAGGCTGAATAACAAAGGAAGAACTGCAGAGGAAGAGGCTGGGGACGAAAAGATATACAAGAAAGTAGCAAAGAAGGAAAAGAAAAGAAAAGATAGAAAATGAATGAGAGGAAGGAAAAGAAAAGAAAAAAGAATGAATGAAAGAAAGAGAAATCTGTCGCCAAAATGATGAGCAGCATTTGGAGGTGAATAACGGTGATGTTAATAATAATTCCCGTGATTAACACTAGACCACGGATTAGCATCCCGAAGCCATTTTGAAGAGTTGATGGACTTCCTGTTTAAAGGGAACTATTCCTCGCTAGTGTAGTGGGGAAAACAGCAGCTCCTCCATCTTAGCCAAAGGGCTTTTTTTTTCTCGATGAAAGTAACATTATTTGGGAGATGCCAAAACTTGATGGTCATCTAGATGTTTACGACCTTTATAAGACATCCGCTGCCAAACGTTCTCTGGAACACCCAAGGACGGATCAGTTCATAATATTCTTCAATGCCTCGATCCAGTTTTTGTTTGTATCAAGTGAATCCTTCTTTAATTCACTCCTCTGTCCATATTCCTTTCCATCTGCTTAGAAAAACTCTACATAAACTTTCTTCGTTGATATTTTTTCCGGTCTTATTTTCGTTTTCTTTTTTCCCCAAATTAATTCGTGTCTTTTTCATCCATTGATGATTAGTTTTGAAGACAATCCCCGATTTAATTCAAATCTTGAATCACGCTCGTTCTCGATAGCACTTCTATAAGCCTTTATTACTTTATCCCAGGGAACAACCGCTAAACTCACTACTTTCCCGCCATCCACAAAACTCATAACTGACAGAGTAGAACTGTATTTCTCGCTACTTTTAATTCCCTTCTATTTTCCCTTTTCTTTTAACCAGCTCCTTGTACCTTCTATTTTCTAATTTCAACATATTACTAAACATTACAATAACTTTCTTAATTTTCTTTCTACCCTACCCCCAGTAAATACGTCTGCCGCTTTTATGTGTCTGTGTGAGTGATGTGTGTATGAATTGAAAAAGAAGTGACAGGAATATTTCCTGTCACATCTTTTTTAATTATTCTAATTTTGATTACGAAATGTTTTCGAAATCAGGGTTGATAGACTAAATTTCTAATGACCAAGCCTTCGTTAATCTGAATCCAAGAATCAAAATATTTTGGTTAGTATACACCATTACCTTAAATTGAAAATAGTTTGTAATTTCCGAGTCAGCTTGATTTAACAAACTTCTGTCTTTTACAGAACAATTCTATTTGCTGCCACGCCAGGTGATCCTAAAAGCCAGACTTGACTGTCAAATTAAGATGCTCGCTTTGAAACCACATGGTTTCCGGTTTAGGCCCACAGCGTGGCACTTTGACTGAGTGTCTTCTACTATAATCCCCGGGATGACCAAAGCTTTGTCAGTAAATTTGGTAGACGGAAACTGTGTGGAAGCTCATTGTATGCATGTATGTATGTATGCATGTATGCATGTATGTATGCATGTATGCATGTATGTATGTATGTATGTATGTATGTATGTATGTATGTA
>JAOPUL010005356.1:14863438-14873547 GCA_027564515.1 Octopus rubescens
TCCAGTCAAAACCGTCTAACCCATGCCTGCATGGAAAAACAGACGTTAAAGGATGATGATGATGATGATGATGATATGTGTGTGTTTGTTTGCCCCTTCCACTGCTTGACAACTGGTGTTGGTGTGTTTATGTCCCCGTAACCTAGCAGTTTGGCAAAGGAGATTTACAGAATAAGGTACCAGGCTTAAAAAAAGTACTGGGGTCGATTCATTCAACTAAAAATTCTTCAAGGTGGTGCCCCAACTTGGCTGCAGTCTAATGACTGAAACAAATAAAAGATAAAGAAAAAGATATTACACAGCATACTGTGACTCACTAACATTTTTTTCTAGAAACTCAATTTCCTGCAAAACAAGACCTGCAGCAATCAAGTAAGCAACTCAAAATATCTTCAAAGAATTCATCAGTTTCAAAACTCCAGAATTTAACACCACTGGAAGAGTTTGACTTGTTTCTCGTTTAGTAAAATGTGTAGAATTTACTCATTATTATTTTAATTAATCCCTTTCTATTATAAGCACAAGGCCTGAAATTTTGGGGGAGGGGGACTAGTCAATTACATCGACTCCCATTGCTCAACTGGTACTTGTTTTGACCTCAACAGCATTTGAACTCAGAACCTAAAGACTGACAAAATGCTGCTAAGCATTGTCCGGTGTGCTAACGATTCTGCCAGCTTGCCGCCTTAATTATTATTTTCATTCATAACATTTATACTGAACAGAGAAATACTGCTTTAAACTTTATGATTAAAAACTACAATTATTTATGCATCAACTTGGTATTTTCTTCATAAAAGTTTTTTAGTTGTTATTTGGTTGAGAGAAAAATTAAGAGCAAAACTGAGACAGCATATATTTTTCATTTTACTTACTAACAATTTCAAATTACAACATTTACATAAGCTTCATTTTTATACAGATGTAATGAATACAAAGATAATTTTCACAAATTCATTTCCTTATTTGTTCATTTTGATGTTGAGAACCAATTAGAATTTCTTTCAGAATGAATTTAGATTGAAAAGGTTAACAACATAAAGAACACTATGGTGTATTCTTTCATAAAATATTTCAATAAATAAAAAATTAAGAATGAAATTTTCTTAATAAAATCCAATGAATTTTTTTTTCCTTTTTTTTCTTATAGTTTATGCCATCAAATATTCTTGTTGAAGTGTTGTTGGAGTAATTGGATTGAAGGTTCCTTTTCTCTTTGAAAATGTGTTGTATCTAAAAAAGAAAAAAATGAAGAGATAAAAGACTGCAAGATTTAAATCAAAATCATCATCATTTAACATCTGTTTTCCAGGCTGGTAAGCCAGAGAGCTGCACCAAGCTCCATTGTCTGCATTGGCATGGTTTCTTTGGCTGGATGCCCTTCCTAATGTCAACCACTTTATAGAGTGTACTGGGTACTTGTCATGTGGCAACACAACTGGTACTTTTTACATGGCACCAGCAGGGTTGCCAGGTAACTTGCAAGACAAAGACCTCTCGGCTAGGAGGGGGAGTGGCACTGAGGGAGGTGGCTTTGTGCCGGTTGAGAGGTTAAAGTATAATGGAAGGACAGAAAGGTGTCTTACTTGGCTACACAAGTAAGAAAAGAAAGGAGAAATAGAGTTAGAGAGAAAGAGAAATAGATGATGTTGGAGATGCATCGGGACATACCCACAAAGTACAGTGGAGGGAATATAAGTGATACAGAGGGGATAGAGGGAATGTTTCATAAGAGTGTGAAGGGAGATGTTTAACCCTTTAGAATTCAGATTATTCTGTCAAATGCAATGCTTATGTATTCACATAGTTTTGAATTAATCATGCATTATCTCATGGCTTCAAGATTTCAATAATGCAACTATATTTTTAGAATAACATTGTAAGGTATATGTGAGAGGCCAGATCTAACCAGTTTAAACATAAAAACAATATTTGGGCCGGATATGGCTGGTTTGAATGCCAATGGGTTAAAAATGGGGAAGAGGTGACTAGCAAGTGATGGTGAGAGAAACTGGAGCAGTATGGTAGATATGAGGGCATGGATAGTGTGCAGGTAGGCATGTGAGGGAGGGTGGAGGGGCCAACAACGGATGATCATGGGTGGTGGGAAAGGGGGTTGCTGGGAGGATGGATTGTAGGAGAGTTTTGATGGGAAAGATTGTGTGTGTGTGGGGAGGGGGGGGGGACAACTGTAAAAGACAAGCTTGTATGTATGGGCACAATTTTACTTAGCTTGATGTGTCTTCTCAAGCACAGAAAATTGCCGGAAATCTTGGTTCCTTGTCCTATCTTCTGTGAGGCTCAGTTGTTGATATAAAAATTAAGTGAAAATGAAGATGTCTTCACTCATCTCTATCTTTTAGTTATTTCACCAACAAAACATACTTTCAAAAGCTGTGGTTTAACTATACTTTCAAGTTGTCCTTTGCTTACTTTTTCCTTAGAGGTTACTTAATATAGAACTCTAAAATATTTTCAATGAATTTGTTACCTACTCTAGTTATCTCTATTCCAATGGAGTCATCTTGCTCTTGTGCATCAACCAATGTACTCTAACATAATCATTTCCTCAGCTCCTTTGCTCTCAAATTTCTAATATATAATAGACACAGACATAGCTTTGTGGTTAAGAAGCTTGCTTCCTAGCCATATGGTCTCAGGTTCAATCCCACTGTGTGGCACATATAGGCACAGGCATGGTTGTGTGGCTAAGAAGCTTGCTTCCTAACCATATGGTCTTAGGTTTAGTTCCATTGCACAGCACCCCAAGCAAGTGTCTTCTACTACAGCCCTGAGTTGACCAAAGCCTTGTGAGTGGATTTGGTAGACAGAAATTGGAAGAAGCTTGTTGTATGTGTGTATGTGTTCCCTTGTCATGACATCACATGATGGCTGTAAATAAGCATCATCATCATAAAAGTGATGTTTGTTTCCAGTCTTCTGTGAAAAACATGTCTCAACATGGGGAAATATTACCTTACCTGGAAACAAGTGAGGGTTGGCAACAGGAAAGTCATCCAGCCATAGCAAATCTGCCTTAACAACAAATTCCATCTGACCGTAAGCATGGAATAGTGGATGTTAAATGATGATGATGATCCTATTGATCATATTTTCTCACATTGCAGATTCTTGGTTTCACCTCACTATCTGACAGATCAAAGTCTTCATAATATATTCTTAGTTTATGCTATTAATTACTTACCAACAAGATGAACTAGATATTCTTTGGTAGCTGAACTTTTTACATTAAGTCATCACAACAATTTAGTATTAGTGCATTTAGTGGTGAATCAGTCTCGGTATTTGTGCACTCACTAATAATACTGCTGCATAATATTAATTTTGTTTAGTAGGGACAAGCTCAATATATAAAGATGAGAGCATGTTATAACTGATAAATAGAATACTAGATTAATAAAAGTATTCATAATATTGCTCTCTCGTTACTAACCTCTGCAAGGGAAAGAAGTATAGTTGATTGTAAGGGCTGTGTATACTCTTTGATCAAACATGATGGGATGAAAGGCAAAAGTAAACCCTAGTGGGATTTGAATTCACAATATAAAAGAAAAATAAATTTCCTAAAGCATTTTAGTCAAGCATTCTACCATTTCTAGTAACTGGCTGGCATCTGAGCCAATGAGGGGGGGGGGGGGCTTTATACAGTCACTTGACTTATTAGAAATAACAGCCAAATGTCTTTCTTTCAAAAACTCACACTACCATCTTAAAAGAATTAGACACTATGTGCAAGTACTAGTGAAAAGAGTCAGCTTGATAAAGAAAGTTTAACAGGAGATGTATTGTGTTTAGAGTAAAATTGAACACAGAGCAGGTGTTGAATGTAATAACTTAGTCTGTAAGAGTGAGCTGGAGCAAGTACAAAAACCTTTTTCTCAATGAATACAATAACCAATACTTCTGATATCCAGTGATGATAACACTCTCTTGTAATCAGTTTATTTTGCAAGTTCACAATGCACATCTAACTATTCATTGTCATAAGATTTTGTTAAACTCTAAATAAATCATTACCTTAACAACAGTAATTGTTCACAAAGATATTTTATACAGAATTACAAAATTATATTATTTCAATGATGAAATAGATCTTTGAGGATTTGGAAGAGAAAAATGCTTTCATTACTTACATCGTTTGATATTTGCAGCGTTCAGTAGTTGATACAGATGGCTTCATTTTCTGACTCGCTTTATTAATGTGTTCATGTTTAACAATTATAGTTTCTTCTTTTTCAGACGGCGGCATTATAGATTCTCGTCTATTTTTTATTCTTCTTGTCTTTCTAATCACCTATTATAGAATATTAAAACATATAACACTTTAAGTACAAGAAAAAATATTTTTATCTTGTTACAAATATCTATCAACTTTCTTGTTACTATAATGTTTCAAGCTGATAAGAGATATCCCTGTCTCTGGATAAGAGGCTAGTCTATAACTATTTACTTCCCCAGAAAAGTTTTGTAATTTATTGCTCATAGATAAAATAACCGAGGTTGCATAAAATTAAGAGTTCTGCCTAAAAACAAAACAAATGTACATGCAATGCATATATAATCTTACAACCCATAAATACAGTGTACAAATAAAAACATAAATAAATGAAAAATGATAATATTGTACAATATTGATAAAAATAAGACTTAATTTCAAAGCATTGCGATCATTTAAATTCAATGTTAGAGAAACTATTTGTGTACAAAACAGACATATGGATTGTATATACTGACACATATATACACTGTGTTGAGGACTATTCTATCTCACACATGTTCACAAATGACAACTGTTCCATTCTTTCTCCTTCTCACAACTGTTCCATTCTTTCTCCTTCTCACAACTGTTCCATTCTTTCTCCTTCTCACAACACAAATACATACACACAACAGACAACTATTCTATTCTTTCTCTCTCTCACACACACTCACACTCACTTTCATTCTATCTTTTATTTCTTACTTGTTTCAGTCATCAGACCGCGGCCATACTGGGGCACCACCTTGAATTTTTAGTCGAATTAATCGACCCCAGTACTTATTCTATCGATCTCTTTTGCTGAACCGCTAAGTTACGGGGACGTAAACTAACCAACAACGGTTGTTAAGCGGTGATGGGGGACACACACACATAGATATATACATATATATATATATATACGACGGGCTTCTTTCAGTTTCCATCTACCAAATCCACTCACAAGGCTTTGGTCGGCCCGAGGCTATTGTAGAAGACACTTACCCAAGGTGCCACGCAGTGGGGCTGAACCGGGAACCATGTGGTTAACAATATGTTTCAACACATGATTTCACGTCAGAAATCTTACAGACATAATGCATAAACGTATATTTATTTTATATTATATATAAAGGCAGTATATTTCATAACCTAAAAGACTTGTTAAATTATATGACGAAACAGATGTGGATAAATTCAACAAAAGATATGACATTTGACAGTTTCAACGAATATTTTGACATTTAGCCTTCCACCATACTCTTGCAAGCAACAGAACGGGTTGAAAGTCTAAAAAAACGATGAGCACTGGAACTGTTTTTGCTGGATTTATATCACAGTAAAAAATATAAAATAAATGGATACACACGATATACTTGTGTTAAAGCATGGGAGAGCTATTGAAAGTGACAGAATACATATTACAGATTTTAATACGCGCGCATAAAGTGTATACAGCGGTTTTGTGCAAAGTTTCCCGCCTGACAAATTCACTCACAAGGTCTTGGTCGATCTGGGGAAAACAAGGAAAAAAGATATTGTATCATACAGTGGGATAGATCGAGATACTCAGTATAAGAGAAATCAGATATAGGATATAAAGGATGTGATCTGATACTGACATGTAATGCGTATGGAGAATGGTATGTTTTAAAGGGTTCGTGTCAAGGTTACGTGTAGGGTTAGGGTCTAGGTTAGTGTTTGGAGTTAGGGCTATGGTTCGGTTTCGAGTTAGGGTCAGGGTTAGTGCTAGTGTTTAGAGTTAAGGCTACGGTTCGGTTTCGAGTTAGGGCCAGGGTTAGTGTTAGTGTTTAGAGTTAGGGCTACGGTTCGGTTTCGAGTTAGAGTCAGGGTTAGTGCTAGTGTTTAGAGTTAGGGCTACGGTTCGGCTTCATGTTATGGTCAGGGTTAGGATTACATTTGTTAGGTTTAGGTTATATTCAGTGTAAGCGTTAGGTTTAGCGATAGTGTAAGGGTTAGTGTTAAGATTGGGGGTCTGGTTTAGGTTTCGATTTAGTGTTAGTATTAGCGTTAGGGCTAGGATTAGTGTTAGAGTAAGACTTATCATTAGGCTTAGAGTAAAGAATGCGTCAAGGTTTAGTTTAGAGTCAGTGTCATGTTTGATCTTTTCTTTAAGGGTTCTTTAGGGGGTTAGGATTAGGTTTAGGGTAATTTGTCATTAAAAAAATGCTATTTGAAATATACCTGAAAGAAAATTAAGATTAAAGATCTAACAGTATTCATCCCGAAATCATTTTCAGTTTTCTTTTTATAATATTGCAATGAAACATTGTCATATATATTTTCTGGACGTTTAAAAAAATAATTTTCAATTCTATTATAATGTATACTATCACCTTTTAAAACAAAGCAATTTAAAATTAGTGAGTTGTAAGCTGTTAGTGTGTATACACTTTTTGGGACATCCTGTATATGAATCAACCTTCACCACCACCTATCATCAACACCAAAACCAATGCAACCTCTGCCCTTACCAATCCACCATCTTCTTAATAACCAACAAGAATAGTACGAACGAGATAAGCAACTCCATCTAAAATATACGAGAATGGCATGAGATAATGTACTTTAGTGTATTTTATAAGTTGAATGAAATGTCTTTGGTTTTAGGTCAGTGTGGATTGACTTGAGATTAAACAGGAACAAGAATACAATTTACAAAACAATATGAATACTGCCTCCACCCCAGCAATATACCCACCTTCACCAGCACCACCGTAACCAACTCACCACATTTTGTATAACCGACAAGCAAGCGATAATAATAGTACCAGCATGATAGCTATGTCTGTAGCCACCTATGTTTTATGTCAACACAACGGTGTGTGTGTGCGCACGTGCGTGTGTTAGTAGGGTTGTGAGGCTTTATGGCTCAACTCAGAGGTGCAAGGTGTGAAATGCCCATATCCTTTGTAGCGAAGCCGAGAATCAAAACCTTACAGCTTTAGTAACTAGAGTCAGATCGCACTTAGATCAGGCGACGTGCCCTGAATATTAACCAATCAACTTGCAAAAATATCACCCCATATTATCGAATGTTCCAGATGTTCCCGCATAAATGGAAGTTATTTAAGCGAAAGTGCGCCTGAATCAGCGCAGAGGTTTGAGAATGTTCGTTTATCTTCCAGAGAAGATAGACGTAAACAGGATTCTTGGTCCGTGCTAGATCTGTGTTCAAAAAAATCTCTTCGTCTACAATGCACTTCTCCAAGCATGCACAACGAACACAATATCCTCACCTCATCACACGCGAAGCCATTTTTTCTGTTGTTAATGTAACTTTGAACTACATTTGCTTCTAGCACACCACAATACACTATAGCAAGCCGCTATATAATTATGTAAATATTGTGGTATACTCCTGTAAAAAGTGAATGCTAATTAAACAACGTTCGGAATTGATTTTATTGTGGGACAGCATGCAGCTAAGCTTCATACTAACTAAGATCCATCTAATCAACCCGTTACCTTCAACTAACTGTTGAAGTAAGAACCATACAGTAAAAGGAATAACAATACAGTAATTCCTTTCACTTCACCATTTCATTTTCTCACGTCCATTCTTTCATCCATAGAAGTAAGACAAGAATATTTTGCTCTCACAAAAATAGTTCTTTCCTGGTGTCATTTGTTTTTACTACATATTTTTTCTTTCTTCTTCCTCGTTTAACGTCCGTTTCCATGCTAGCATGAGTTGGACGGGTTTTACCTAATGGCTCTTCTCCAGGCCTCTCGATCTTGTGCAAGACCTGGTTGTATGTTATATATATATATATATAACATACAACAGCATATTGAGGTTTCTTAGCAACTGGGAGTTCAAAGCTACATCTTGATTAGTATACATGATAGGCCAAAGAAAATTGCCCACCCCCACTATGCATCTGATAACATAATTATATCTTCTTAAAGTCAATCTAAGGAACAATAACTACTACTACTACTGATGACACACATTCTCCAGTGACTGACTGCATAGTTTCTTTCAATTTTTAATCAGTTTAACTTTTAGATTTCTCTCCCTTGTTCCCTTGACAAAGATTGTCATTAACGCTAATAATTTTGTCACTCATTACATTGTTAGCCTGCATTCCCTTCACTCTCTTTTACTGTTTCCATCTCTCTGTCTATTTTTTTTTCTCTCTCTCTTTCTCTCTGTGATCCACCGACTCTTCATTATTTTTGGACAACGTCCATTCTCCTAAAAGCCAAAATAGGCACCTGATCCCTCACTCAACCATTAATTCAAAATTTAATCTATCCGTCATTAGTCAACTAGCCTGTTAGATTTAACAAGATTTATAATATCAGTTTGCAGTTTTTAATATTATTGTGTAACAATGTTGGAAATCGAGAATTATTAATTTTTTTTTCTTCAATCTTTTTTAATAAGCAAAAAAAAAAAAAAAATTCCCTCCACTTCTCTCATCATTTTCCCCCTGGAAATATGCACCCATGCTAGAAACTGCAGCCAAACCCCATTCGGATCACATCACCCTGTCTTAAATAAAGGATACATTAGACAATGTTGTCTAGGGGAAACATGTACTATCTTTTATCTTTTACTTGTTTCAGTCATTAGACTGTGGCCATACAGGAGTACTGTGTTGATTGGTTTAGTTGATCAAATCAACCCCAGTACTTATTTAAGCCTGGTACTTATTCTATTGGTCCTTTTTGCTGAGCCGCTAAGTTATGGAAATGTAAACAAACCAACATTGGTTGTCAAGCAGTGTTGGGGGAGAGACATAAACACACACACACACACAATCATACACACGTATATTATACACACGATGGGATTCCTCACAGTTTCCATCTACCAAATTCACTGACAAGGCATCGGTTGGCCTGGAAACTATAGCAGAAGACACTTGTCTAATGTGCTGCTCAGTGGGACTGAAGCCAAAACCATGAGGTTGCAAAGCAAGCTTCTTAACGCAAGAGGAAAAATAAAAGATTAGATGGTCATAACTGGAATGCTGTTTATCATAGCTCTACTCAATAAAGGCTGCACTGCATTTGATGTATTATAAGTAAAGGTCAACGATAAATAACAAATAAGAGGTGAAGGGAGGGGGGCAATTGCTACATGTTTTAGTTGTTCCATGGTTTACTATCGTCTGTTTTCTTATTCACCTTGTTTTCTTCCCTGCTAACCTCAATTGTTCAACTTTGATGTGTTGGGTAAAAAGATGTTAGCACAGGGATTTATAATGTGATTATTTTTAATGAATTTTTCGTTCGTTCTTTTGTCGTGTTCTCTCTCTTTCCTTTCTTACCCTCTTTCTTTTTTCTTTCTCCTTCTTTCTTCCTTTCTCTCTTTTTCTTTCTTCCTTTTTTTCCCTTCTTTCTTTCGCCTCTTTTCTTTTCCCTTTTTGTTGTCGTCACTGGCGCATTTTCACAGTGATGGATCTAGTAATAGAGAGAAAACAACAAAAGGCAACGAAAAGTCCAAACAAACAAGATTTAGTCAATATAACAATTTGTTGTTGTTATTGTTGTTAGTGGTGGTGGTGGAGTGACGTTTACGATAAAAGGCGTGGAAGTGTTCCTGGTGATTCTTATAGGAAGTATAGCTGGCGTAGTCCTTCCCTTGTTCCTGTTTTCCCATGACTGATAGACACCCTTGTTGGCCCGTCGTTCTTGGTCAACCTTCAGTCAGCTCTGATCCTGAAGCTATGATCAAAAGTGTTCCAGCAGTAACCAAACCATACCGTTTATTATTTCGGCGAGCTGGCAGAGTCGTTAGTACGCCGGGAAAAATGCTTAACGGCATTTCTTCCGACTTTACGTTCTGAGTTCAAATGCCGCCGGGGTCGACTTTGCC
>JAOPUL010005356.1:14873647-14885306 GCA_027564515.1 Octopus rubescens
TGTTGTGCTTGAAGGATGTATCGAAAGGAAATGCTGCTGACAATTACAGGTCAATTGCTTGCCTTCCATTAATGTGGAAGTTACTGTCAGGAGGGATTGCAGAAGAAACGTACAACTTTCTTGATGATAATGATATTTTACCAATGGAACAAAAAGGTTATAGGAGGATATTCAGAGGTACCAAAGACCAATTATTCCATTCTATACTGGGCACGAAGGCCTGGAATTTTGGGGGAGGGGAGTAGTCAATTTTATCGACCTCAATTTGTAACTGGTACTCACTTTATCGACCCCGGAAGGATGAAAGGCAAAGTCGACCCCGGCGGCACACCAAAGACCAATTATTGATAGACAAAATGGTAATGCAAGATAATAAGCGAGGGAGGACAAATTTGGGAATGGCCTGGATTGATTAAGGCAAAGCTTAGGATATGATTCCACATTCATGGATGGAGTACTTAGATTTGTTTGAAATTGCAAGAAATGCAACATATTTTCTGAAGAGAAGTATGGTGGGGTGGAAAACTGAGTTGACATCATACAGACAAAGCTTGGGCATCCTGGGTATCAGGAGAGGGATTTTCCAAGGAGATAGCTCATTTCCATTGATTTTTGTTCTTTGCATGGTCCCTCTGACCTTGGTGTTGGGGAAAATGAACATGGGATATCAGTTAAAGGGAAAATCACAAAGAATCAACCACCTCCTCTTCATGGATGATTTGAAGCTGTATGGCAAGGATAAGGCACAAGTGAGTTCTTTGGTGAACATGGTTCACTGTTTTAATGCTGATATTAAGATGGAATTCGAACTCAAGAAGTGTGGTACAATGAACCTGAAAAGAGGCAAGGTGCAGTCCCTGGCAGGAATAGAATTACTAAATAGAGAAGTGATTAAACAAATTGAAAAGGAAGGCTATAATTACCTTGGCATACTAGAGTTCAATGAAATCATGGAGAAGGAAATGAAAGAACAGCTGAGGAAAGAATATTTCCAAAGACTAAGATTGGTGTTAAGATCAAAATTGACTGGATGGAATAAAATCCACGCAGTAAATACATGGGCGATAGCATCACTTCGGTATAGGGCTGGAACCATAAACTGGCAAAAGAAAGAACTGATGAGCGTGGGTACGAAGATAAAGAAATTACTGATAGAGCACGGAGCGTTCTATCCCAAGAGTGACAATGATAGGTTGTACTTGTCCAGAAGAAAGGGCAGGAGGGGTTTGATCAGTTGCCAGGATTGTGTTGAAGCAGAGGAAAACAGCTTAGGGTGATATGTGAAAAATGCCGTGGAACCATTTCTGAAACATGTGAAGAAGTCCGGCATCATCAAAATTGATAATAGTATAAGGAAAGAACAATTTAAAGAGGAAAAGAGTAAAAAGAAAAGAAAAGAAATAGTATGGAGGAAAAAATGTACGGCCAGTTTGCAAGAGATACGAGCGCCGAGACAGATACAGAAGGCCGGTGGTTATGGATGCGGAGGAGTAACCTGAAGATAGAGAGAGAAACACTTATATGCGCGACTCAAGAACAAGCGTTAAAGACGAACTTTGTGAAGTGCAGAATTGACAACACAGCTGAGAGTAACAAATGCAGAATGTGTGGTGAGAGGGGTGAAACAGTATGGCATATTGTTTTAGTGAATGCCAGAAATTGGCACAATACGAGTACAAAAGACAACATGACAATCGGGAAAGAATGATCTATTGGGCGCTCTGTGGAAATCATGGCCTACAAAGAGTAAAGATGTGGTATGACCAAATCCCAGGAGTTACCGAGAATGAAGAGTACAAAATCCTGTGGGATGTAATGATTTAGTGTGACCATCAGATCAGTCATCAGAAACCTGACATTGTAGTAATGAAAAAAACAATAAAATTCCCCACCCAGGGACAACCGAGGAACTCCAATATGATGCCTAGCTCACATGTATCCTTCACTGTTTACTTTTCATGTGGTTTCAGTTAGCAACTTGAGGTTTCAGTTAGCAACCACTCACACACACACACACACACATACACACACACACACACACACACACATACACACACACAAAGATATATTGCGTGTGTGCTTAGACATATATATCTTTTAAATCTTTTACTTGTTTCAGTCATCAGACTGTGACCATGCTGGAGCACTGTCTTACATTTTTAGTCGAATAAATCAACCCCAGTGCTTATTGTTTCAAGCTTGGTACTTATTCTACCAATCTCTTTTGCCGAACCGCTAAGTTACATGGACGTAAACTAACCAAAACCGGTTGTCAAGCAGTAGTGGGGGATAAGCACAGACACAAGGACATACACACATAGATATATACGGCGGGCTTCTTTCAGTTTCCATCTACCAAATCCACTCACAAGGCTTTGGTCAGCCTGAGGCTATAGTAGAAGACACTTGCCCAGTGAGACTGAACCCAGAACTATGTGGTTGGGAAGCAAGCTTCTTACCACACAGCCACGCCTGCGCCTATATTGACAAATATTGTAGCCCAATTGCCACCACTACTAGTTTTTACTGTGCGGAGAAACACATATTCTTCATCGATACAACTGCAGTCACAAACAATTCATTAAAAGTTACCTGTACAAATTGATTTTTGTGATACCTGCTGATATCCAGTTTCCTCTAATATTATGGATGTCACTAATTTAATTTTCCTATGATGCAGTTGTACCCAAAGACACACAATGGTAATATAACTGCAGTTTTATGTAGTCAGTAACTGCTGTCTTGTATATGAATTTGTTGCTTTAAGTGCTGCTGTTTCTTTTAGTTTCTTTATTTCAATCATTGAATTGTAGCCATGCTGGGGCACCACTTTTTAAGTTTAAGAAACCAATAAAATTATTTTATTGGTTTCTTTTGATGAACTGCCAAG
Source organism: Octopus rubescens (assembly GCA_027564515.1). Taxonomy (NCBI): domain Eukaryota; kingdom Metazoa; phylum Mollusca; class Cephalopoda; order Octopoda; family Octopodidae; genus Octopus; species Octopus rubescens. The sequence goes on from JAOPUL010005356.1 coordinate 14,876,538, forward strand.
TTATGGTGATATAAACAAACCAACATTGGTTGTCAAGTGAGGGGAGGGGAGCACACACACACACACACACAAAGGGCTTCCACACTGTTTTTGTCTACCAAAGTCACTCAAGGCATTGGTTAGCCTGGAGCTAAAGTAGAACACCTGCCCATCCAAGATGCTGTGCAATGGGATTGAACCCAAAATCACATGCTTGCAAAGCAAGCTTCTTAACCACACAGCCATGCCTGCACCAAGTTAAATACCCTTAAATTATCCATGAAAGAGAGAGGAAGGTAACATGATACTTACTTCTTTCTCTACTTTCTCCTCAAGCTGTGGGGAAGGTTCAGTGCACCCAGTCTCCAGATTTGGAATGTAAATGAGATTCATTTTGGCTAAATTCTTTTTGTCACCACTCCAGCTGCGTGCTCGGGTGAACAATTCATTTATTTTTTGGTTATCATTTTTTGGTTTTTCCATTGATTCATGAATAGCCACAAGTTGTGCATTGTACAACAAGGCCTTTAGATCAGCTCCAGTGAAATGATGGCAAATATCAGCAAAAAAATCCAATTTTACATCTGGAGCTAAATGCATCTTTGAGGTAAGCACTTTTAGAATAGATAGGCGGTCATCCTGAATAAAAAGTAAATAACAGAAAAATACTTTAAATAATTAAAGAAACCCCAAAAAAAGTTTATATGTCTGCTGTTTTTTTATCACTAAAGTTTGTAAAAATATTAAATTTCAAAACAATAAAGAAAATATTTGCAAAATTTATAACAGATAATATAAGGCAAGATAACAAGAAATACTAAGAGTTATTTATTCAAAGCAATCTGTTGCCATTATTATGGCCATTATTATTGGTTTCAAATTTTGGCACAAGGCCTGAAATTTTGTGGGAGGGGCTTAGCTGATTACATTGACCCTACTGTTCAACTGGTACTTATTTTATCGACCCCCGAAAGGATGAAAGGCAAAGTCGATCTTGGTGAAATTTGTACTCAGAATATAAAAACAGACAAAATACTGTTAAGCATTTTATCCAATTGTTAGCTTGCTAAACAAAATGCTTAGTGGCATTTTGCCCGTCTTTACGTTTTGAGTTCAAATTCTGCCAAGGTCAACTTTACCTTTCACCCTTTTGGGGTCGATAAAATAAATACCAGTTGAGCACTGGGGTCAATGTAATCAACTTGCCCCCTCCCCAAAAATTTCAGACCTTATGCCTATAATAGAAAGATTATTATTATTATTATTACTTATCTGTAAAATCTTGAACTGCTCACAATTTCTAGAAATTATATCATACTTAATGATATTCTTTAGAAATTCCCCAGTACATTCTTCTAAGTTCATGATTCAGACAAGAGAGGTGGAAAATACATCTTATGCCATTTGTGATTGGACAGTGCCTGACTCCGACAGTAAACTGATAAATATAAGGTGCTATTAATTGATTAAACTAAACCAAGAGCTTAGTAGTGAAACACCTGCTTGTCCCCTTATCAAGTGCCATGAGAAGACTGTCAGTTCTCAACCAAACACATCCCTGCCTCTATCCTGTGTATTGAAGGCTCGCTTCAATTCCCAACTTATTAGACACCTACATTGAATTATTGCTGTCACCTTCACCTCCACACTCAGAAATAAACAGAGTGAGTGCTGCTTGATAAACTGAGTTATGTCCTGCACCTCCTGCATCATGGAGAGATGTGGTTTCAAAGCTGTAGCAAAGGTAACCCATCTAAGAAGCTGGGAAATTTGAACAAACCAAACTGCTTATGAAAAGGGTTCTGTCCGAACTGCATGGAGGTTAGTGACATGGACTCCAGAATTTGCAGTGAAGGCAACTGTCTAAGAAAGCAAAAACTCTTGAATTAAAAAAGCAAACTGATACAGTGCAGAGGAGACATTTCAGTCCTGAAACACTTCCCTCTCCAGTGTTGGTGGTACCCAAAAATACAACTAGTCCATGCTGTAAAGTGATAAGAAGAGCATCCAGCCTCACCCCACCTAAAAACTCATGCCAATCATAAATACATTGAAAAATCCTAATTGCATATCCAAGATTGACACTGACCATTCTAGTGTTGCATATGTAAATAGAGTGTCCAGGTGTGAATATCTGGTCATGTGTGGCAACCCCTTGATCATCATCAAATGATTGCTCTGACCCATCATCACCACCAATGGGAAACTCTCTGCTTCCTGTGAGATATAATACTTCAGGTTTGTCACTATCAATGATGGCACAGCAAAAGGTAGTTCTGGAGTGATTTCAGAGAAACCCGAGCAGAGGCAAGTAAATGTTGGTTGCATATAAGTGGTAAGATGGAGAGGAGTCTCAACTGGACTTATGATGGGCAAGGAACACAGGTACAAATTAATCAGGATGGGCAACAGTACAAAGGAGGGTTATATGAGCATATAGTTGGCGGAGAAATGGATAAATTTATTGGGGCAACCAGAATATGTGATTGAATTATTGAGCTAAGTCACATCCAATGCAATAGTAACAATGACCTCTGCATATGCACTATAATCAGGACTGTGAGATGTGCAAAAAAAACCCCATTTCTATAAGTCCCCTTGTAGACTATCTTGATTCCACTGGAGTAAACAGCATACAAGGGAGCTGTGAATATGGTACAAAGAATGAAGAGGGATCAAAATTGCTGAAGTTCTGTAACTTAAATGACTTAATCATTTGCAACACTAACTTCAGAAAATAGGCTAGGCATCTACCAATCAAGTGAACACACAAGTCCAATAGACTTCTTACTCATCAAGAAGAGGTTTGTTAATACTAAATCCTTCCTTGGTGAAAATCGTACCACTCAACATAGACTACTGATCAGTGACATCAGGATAAGAGCTAGACAGACTCATAGACACAAGAAAATCTGAAGTAGTATGGTTTGGAAGCTGAAAAACTTCCTTGGTTATACATTGGTTCAAAGAAGTACTGAGTGACACACATGCAGAGAAGGAGGGCTCAGAGACTTTTAGCATAGAAGACAACTGAGATCTGCTGCAAGCCACAAACCAGATGTGTGGATGGAATTGAGTTCTAGTTAAATGGAAGGTGACATGCTGATGGAATGGTAGATAAAAGCTAAGAAACAGACTATGAAATTCTGAAAAAAAAAGAGAAACACTTCCAGGTAGCTAGATGTCAGGTAAATATAGCAAGTAAGAGGTTAGCCACTGTTTAGCAATGAGGGGATCAAAAGAATGTGTTTCAGATTGCAAGGTAGTGGTTGGTCCAAATCAAAATGGAAAAGTGAGTATAAAATCAAGAAAATATGTTTTTAAATATTATTTAGCTTGTTTCCTGACCCATCCAGGAGGACAGTTATTCCAGATAAGAACAGGTTGGAAAGTGGATGTAAAATGATGATGGTGATGATGATTTAGATTGGTTAAGAAATTAAAAAATAATTAGGAGAAAAAAGTCACTAACCTTGCTTGGTATATCACAGTACATGCATTTGTCAAAGCGTCCTGGACGAAGCAAGGCAGAATCAATGAGATCTGGTCGACTTGTTGCACCAATCACAAAAACTCCTGAAAAAGTGTAATACAAGTAAGTAAATGTTTAAGATAATATTTTTAGAAAAGTAATCAAAATTGCTATTCATCCATACTTAATTTATAATATTTATTGATTTTGAAAGTTTAAATCAAAAAGACAAAATATTAATTGCACGATAATTTTTCATTTAATATTTTACTTTAAAAAAAAAAATCTTTTAGTTTGGAGGGAAGGTAGTGTCCCTAACTCATTACAGAGTCTCTGAGATTAGGGGAAGGGAAGGAAGAAGGTATCCTCAAACTGGAAACCCAGCCCAAATGCTTACAACAAAATGGACTCTGCTAAAGGTACACAAGGTGTCAGATGGTGGTATGAGATTGGGTTATGGGTTAAGTACCACCCAAGTAGGTTATAGCAGGATTTGAACTCAGAACGCAAAGAGCTCGAACAAATACTGCAATGCCTTCAGTCCAAAATTCTTATAGTTTCACCAATCCACTGGTGATTTTTTAAAGAGACCCTCCCCCCAAAAAAGGATGAAAGGCAAAGTTGACGTCAAAAGTTTCAAAATTTTCCTATTATGGAGACATAAACATTAACAATTATTAACCTTTTGATGTAGTTTAATTAAAACATTTCAAAAGGAATAGTTGCTGAACTTAAAGTCTTAAGTAAAGCATTGGTTAGGAATCTTGGATCTATAATTATGTAAAGAATTTCCTGAATTCAACACGATTTAAAAAATGAAAATGAAGAATTATAAGCAATAACTGAATGAAAAAAATGACACACCCTCAAGACTTTCAACTCCATCCAGTTGAGTTAGTAGTTGGTTTACTACACGATCAGTTGTGCCTGTACTGTCATTGCCACGCCTACAACGGAGAAGAATAAAGGTTAGTTTATTGGGAAATAGTAATTAGGTACATTTAAAAATTTATTTCCCTTCATATATGACATTTGATACCAATTGTTAAAGAAAAAAAAATGAAGAAATATATTAAATATATTCATCTCTTCCAGACAAACTTCTAAATTATTCATAGTATTTAAATAAAAATCACTAGGTAAGATATAACAAAGGAAATTGGTAAATAAAAAAAATCTTTTTTTTTTTGAGATTGATATAGCTGAGAAATCTTTATTTCTACTTGAACTGCCCACCAATTGCAGCAATGCACCTTGTTCTTTTGACAACAATACCGCAACCAACTTTGGAGTATCATACTGCTTCTAAATCCAGATAGCATTGTTAACAGTACACCCATAACAAAGGCAACATAATTTTCCTTTTGCTGTTTATACACAATACATTTGTTTAGTAAGGAAAATGACAACATAAAAGTTACATTTTATGACTGAAAAATATGTAGAGAAATTTCCTTTTATTGATGACAAAAATATCACTTGTTTACCCACAATTTATACATATATAATGCATCTGTGTAAATTGCAGTGTTGAAACAAGTATAAAAAACAAAACAAGACAATATTTGAGAATAATTTAATCTGGGATATGTTTGATTTTTGTCTTGAAATACTGAGTAGAAATTTTTGCTGAAATAAGTTGAGTTAAAAGAAGAGAAATACAGATATATTGAAATGTGATGTGAATAAATGTTGAAAACTAAGTAATAAAATCTTGGAATTGGTTCATCATATTAATGACATGGTATTAGCAGGTGGTGGTCATCAGGTGCCTAATATGTCATATTAATGACATATTAGCAGGTGGTGGTCATCTTGAGAGTTTTTCCTTGTCATGGAGGAGGGTTTGTGTGGTCCAATGACTTTGAGAGCAATGCCATCAAGAGTCTGGCACAGCTGCTAGGACCACCAACCCCATTTCAAAACCCCTAATGGCAGAGCCAGCAGAGGTAGACAACAATAATGGTTGATCTGAATAATGTTTGAACTGGTAAAGGAAGGCAACGTCAGACCAATTGGTTAAGAAGATACCACTCAAGACTACAACCGAATCAGTGGTAGTCTGTTGCAATTTAATCATCTGATACTGTCTGTCTCACTCCACATGTGCTGCAGAAGATGAACTAGAGTGTTGGTCACTCCTTGGCTAGTTGAGATGCATCGTAAACAGATTCATGCCATTGGTATTTCTTCCTGATGATATATTTTTTAATAGGAAGAAATCAAAATTCTCAGACGCAGGAAAAAACTGACAATTAGGAGGTGGATAAAGTATAAAATCAAAAAGAGTGAAGAAGTGAGAATAGAAACAAAGTGAAATAAAAAAAAATATAAATAATTATGATTAATAACATGTAAATAAATTTTAGAATGAGATAAATTTACCTGGGAGCTAAAGAGTCAAATTCATCAAAGAAGATGATACATGGCTTAGCTTTCCTTGCACTGGAAACAAAAATGAAACGGCTTAAGTTTTGTTTTTTTGTCATTAACACATATAAATTCTAAGACTACAAGAAATAAAAATATCAATTATTTTAAGACCATGTGGATGGTGCACAGAAAATAATGAAATAAGTTATCTAAATCAAATTAACACAAAATAAAATTATTTATTTTTTATTCCTATAAATGTTTCAATACTACTTAATTACTAAAAACTACAGAAGAAAACAAAACATTTATGTATATTATTAAGCTAAAAATATGAAAAAAGAAATGACAGTGTAGCTTTAACAAATTAAGAAATTTGAAAACTAACCGATTGAATGTATCTCGAACAGCTTGTTCACTGGCACCTACATATTTATTTAGAAGCTCTGGGCCCTAATAAATAAGTAGAAAAGAAATTTTATTTCAAGAATTCAAATCAAAATTTTATTAAATCTTGCATTAAAGCTTCTGTAGTTCTTTCAGTAGAAGATCCTGGCTAATTGAATTGCTCTATATTCGACAAGTTTGAAAGAGGAGCAAAGTTATTTAATAAAAAAAAAATAAACAAAATGAGATCAATAAATGAGATTTAGTGATTTAAGTGTGAAGCAAAAGAAGTACTTAAAATGTAATGTCTTAATGTTCATAAAATAAAGTAGGATTTGCCAATAAAGTAGAACTTTTGTAAAGGAAATGAACATCCCTGTAGAGATATGATAGATAAGAGTTAAGAACTTATAGTGAAATATTTTCTATAGAATAGCAAGTTTAATTACCTAGATTGTGGACAGCTATGGCATTTGACAGAAATGTTGAAAGAGAGACACATATACATGCTTATTTTATTTTAAAGAAGCTCCCATAAAGAAAATAGCAACATATTGGGAAATACTTTTTACCACATGCTATTTCTTAACTGATTGCCTGGTTATTTATATATGTTCAATGAACTCGATTTAATGACATCAAATTTCTGAGTATCTATAGTCATTTTTAGATTCATGGATGGTAAATAGTGGTAGCTATAAGGAATAAGTGAAGGTATGTGGCTTAGTGGTTAAGGTATTCGGCTCATGATCATAAGGTCATGAGTTCAATTTTCAGCAGTGTGTTGTATCTTTGAGCAAGATACTTTATTTCACGTTGCTTCAGTTCACTCAGCTGGCAAAAATTAGTAGTACTGGTAAAATTAGTAGTACTGGTAAAATGAATAGTACTGGTAAAATTAGTAGTACTGGTAAAATTAGTAGTACTGGTAAAATTAGTAGTACTGGTAAAATTAGTAGTAATGGTAAAATTAGTAGTACTGGTAAAATTAGTAGTACTGGCAAAATTAGTAGTACTGGTAAAATTAGTAGTACTGGCATGACAAGGCTAGCCTTGTCATGCTGAATCTCCCTAAGAACTATGTTGAGGGTATGCATGTTTCTGGTGTGCTAAGCCACTTGCATGTTAATTTCACAAACAGGCTGTTCCATTGATTGGATCACATGGAACCCTTGTCATTGTAACTGACGGAATGCTGCATATGGGGAATAACAGTAGCTTTGCAAAATTAGTTTGGTTAATATTCTGTTTAAGCAATTTTTACCTCTTTTAAAAAGACTTTCAATTAAACTATAAGTCTTTGTCAATGGTTCTAAATAGTAGTGGTAAAAATAATTTTAAATATTTTATACATAAATTTCCCTATTCGTTTAAAGAAAAAAAAGACTCACTTTAATTGTTATGAAATTCATTCGGCATTCTTTGGCCAAAGCTGCAACAATTAATGTTTTTCCGGTCCCTGGTGCACCAAATAACAATATTCCACTTCGTCTTCGAATTGGACATTTGGAAAACAGATTTGGATACTGAAATTATCAAGAAACAGGAAAACAATTTGAAGGATATTTACTAAATAGATAAGAAAACAGCTAAACTAAGTTTAATTATTTAGCTGATTATTGTTTATGAGACTAATAAACGAAAAGCTTTTCATGGACAAAATCATGAGCACAATTTATTTGCACCTTGACATCACATTCTGTGATCTAGATAGTGTCTCCTTTTTGGTTTGCGTTACAATCTGTTATGTCTTTGAACATCTTTTATATTAATTATATATATATATATATATATATATATAAGATAGTGGCAATGTGCAAGGGAGTGGCTGGCTGGATTTTGAGAACCTTCAGAACAAGGGACCAGGAAACTATGCTGGCTCTACGGAGGACATTTGTACTCAGCCGTCTGGACTACTGCTCTCAACTGTGGTCACCCTACAGGGTCAGGTTAATAGTGGACTTGAAGCAGTTCAGCAGTGCTTCACCAAAAAGATTGCAACAATGGCACAATTGAGCTACTGGGAGAGACTGAAAGAATTACGACTCTACTCCCTGGAGCGAAGACGGGTGAGGTATGCAATGATATATGTACGGAAGATTCTGGAGAGGCTGGCACCAAACTTTGGTATCAAGAGCTACACTAACCCCTGAACTGGGCATCACTGCACTGTTCCAAAGGTCCCAGCTATATGGTCTAGAGTGAGGACCATGTACTGCAATAGCTTGGGATTCAAGGACCCACATTTTGATCTGCATCCATAGTTACTCGGAGTTTCGCAGCACGCAATAAATGCATCTAGCTCATTCAGACTTTTAGAATGAGCTAGACGCATTTATTGCGTGCTACGAAAATCCGAGTAACTACGGATGCAGATCAAACTGTTTTGAGTTTATACATACATATATATATATATATTTATACAATACATATATATATATATATAAATATACATCATCATCATTTAGCGTCCGTTTTTCCATATATATATATCATCATCATCATCATCATCATCCTTTAACGTCTGTTTTTCCATGCAGGCATGGGTTAGACGGTTT
>JAOPUL010005356.1:14990689-15006796 GCA_027564515.1 Octopus rubescens
GTGTAGCGTTCCCGACGCCTGAATTCGAATGTTTTATAGGTGCCAATATTTTAAACATTTTCCCTTAAGTTTTTTTACACAGCCAAATTTAAGTATTGACATATAGTCAACGTAGTTTCTCTTTCAATAGTTGTTATAGTAGAAAACCAACGTAATGAAATATTTCTGCCTATTATGACTTTTAATTGTGTCCATATTTGTGATATGACACGTTGTGAAACGTTTGGTGTAGGCAAAACCCTGCTAAAACCTTCTGTCATATTCCGATGTTTCAAAGTTTAATTTGAAACAGTTGCTCATACAAACACCGGAATTATTAATGGCGCATACCATTCCGTCTAGCACCAAAAGTAAGGCAAGCAACGTCGTTGCAAATCTACTAACAGCGGTAATTAGTTTACCTGTACCGTTGCTAGTAATTTCACAACTTATGTTTCTTTTCATTATAAAGTGTACGTGCATTTGAGATCCAAGAAATGTCTTGGTTAGCGTTTATTGTACGCACAGTTTCGTTTACACAGTAAATAATGAGATTTTACCATATCAGTGAATATATTTTCATTGTTTTTCATTTATTTACTGGCAAAATAGGAAACAAATAAGTTACGAATTTGTCCTGATAAGGAGAAGACCATATTCTATTTGTGTCCACAATGTGAACAGGTAACCATCACCTTATTGAATGGTCGAATTATTATTACTTTAAAATTTGATACGATTATTCGTGAAAACAACAGTAGATGTTAAAGTAGTTAGACTTGCAACTACATTAAAGAATCCGTTTTTCACTTGCCCAATTCTTTAGGAAAAAGAAAGCCTTGTGTTTGAGTTTTGGTAAACTGGCATTTTTTCGAAGTCGCAACCCAGTTTTTACGCGGCTGTGGTTGTAGTGCTCCAAGGTGACTTCCCATCGAATGCTAACAGAAAGGTATACACGTATCAGAACAGATACAGTAAATTCCTGCCCTATTCAGCAAGCAATTTTAAAGATAGGAACATGTCTACGACCAAACATATAAATTTCATACCAACTTAGATTTCATTGAACGTATGTTGTAGCATGAATTTAAATTTATAGAAGTGAGTAAACGTAAACCGTACCTTGGATTGAAACTTCCTGTCCTATATGTCCCTACTTACAAACGTACACACATATATAATTATTTAATAATCTTTCTAAAAAGTTGTTTTAACTTATTATTTCAATGAAATTCACTCTTATTTCGTAGACCATACTTGGCATCAAAATTAGAGCATTTTTACATGATCAGAAATATTATCTCGTCAAAAGCTCATTAATATATTTTCCTGTTGGGGTTGTTAGCTTTTTAATGAATTATTTCATAGTTTTACATTTGGCTTCATATTATAGATTCCACAATTTTTTATGGTGAAGAAGAACATAACGACAGAAAACAGAAGTTCGGAAATGGGTGATAGCAATTAGATTAGTAGAGAAAAATAAGTAATGTAAAATAATTGATAATTTCTTTAGTGTGAATCACAAATAATTATTTCCTTTCTTACACTTGTCAGAAGCTTGACGTTTCAACTCGTTCTTTGACAGAGGATTACAAATGCATGGTATCAGACGTGTCAAGTTTTCAATAATAATTTTCTCGACTATTTTGTGAGGCTTCGGAAGATACAATTTAATTCGGTGCCAATCTTGCTACATTGAAAACGAGCTCGCTAAGTTGGGATTGTTACTGCCAAACATTGATAATTGTACATGAACACTGCTATGCTGTGACATAAAGAAATATTTTCTACACGAAACACTGAAGAATTTAGCTTCATCTACAATTTTTCACTGTATATACAGCTACAATTGTCCGATAATGTTAATCAAAGGGTAACTATATAATATTTCAGACAGAAGCTCTGTCCGTCATCGTCTTCACCTCTCACCTCTCTTGTAACGTGTATACTTAATTTAATGCTGCAGCATTTAAACGTGGTGTGTTCTTCCCACTCGAAATGGGCAAACATGTCGTATGGTCAGCCACTTATACATTACCGTCACAATATCAAGAACTACATACGTCAAAGTGGTTGTTACTATATTAGGAAACATGATGGAGGGAAAGGAGCGCGCAGTCACCAAATATATCAATGGAATTGCAGAGCAATTGCTGCAGAGATATAATCATCATGATGGCAAGAATATGACAACAGTCAGAGGATCTACTGAAATTGCCTTGCCCCATGGAATTTCAGTATTAACTAGTAGGATCTGTAATATATTTTGAGCAAGGTATCCTCATACAAGAATCAGTTAATAATAAGTTATTTCCGAATATCTGAATGATTGGACTGTGTCTACATTACGTCTGTAATATATTAACATCCAACTACAAAGCTTAATCATCGTCACCAGAATTGTAAGTATTCCCTCTCATTTCTTGTGTAATCGGGGATTTTACAAAACAATAAATATTTGCTACATGCCCTCCGCAGTGGTGATATTTGCAGTGTTTCATCGACTGTTAATAGTTGTCCTCACCTTTCTCCGGATACGAATTTCTCTGGAGAGTCTCTTTGAAAGTAAAATTCTACGGAATTAGATATAGACCAAGAGTAGTTATCTTTCATCTAGAATGTTATTAGATGATTATTTTCTTCAAACATTTCAATCAGGAAATCTAACAAGTGTGACGTCAGCCCTAAAATGCCATAGGGGTATAAGTGTAGACGTGCTACTATCCTTCTATATAATTTAAATGATACACTGGGCTTTGAGAAAAATGTTCAAACCCGCCACAACAGTCAGTTCCCTAGATTGTTATGTATGAGTTCTCCCAACGGATGTCTCTAGGCACAGCACTCTTCTAAACGAGAAATAAAAGGAGGATTAAATTGTCTACTAGGAACATTGCCAACTTGTATAGTTACGTCGAACTGATGACGATACATGTTGAAGAGATCCCCTTTGCACATGGGTCCATGACCAAATTTAGAACTACGGGCTATAGGCTTACCTCTGACTAACATAAGTGAGGATCTTGGTTAGGTGCTTTAGCAGTGTGCTGAAACTTGATAATAAAAATTCACGCAAGGATCGGATGATAGTTCTATCATCCTAGATGTCATAAGTCATGAAATTTGCAGGAAAATATCTTTCCATTGCCAGTTAGTGCAAAGTGGTAGCATGGTAAACATATTGAGGGGTGTTGAGATGTTTGACGTACAATATGTCTGTCAAGTTCTATGTTTTACGTACAACATGTCTGTCAAGTTCAAGTTCTACTGTAGCTCCGTAAATGAGACTAGCTGTGGAAAATCCCGTCTGACGAACGGCGACTAGACCTGTTCACAATTAAGGAAACACTAGATTAGGCACAAACTCAGCGCGTGTACTATGCATCATTAAGCACGGCATGGCTAGACCTCCACTAAGCGGTTGTTGACGGCCGATGTACCGTCTGACGAGCGGAACACACCCCTTCCACAGAAGGCGGAAGAGCATCTGCTCCAAATTGAACAGCCACGAAGCGAGGCAAGGGACGACGGTCAGGCGATAGTAGATGACAGAAGCGATATACGCATTCGCCACCAAAGCCCGACACTTCATGGACAGCTTCCTCTCTGTCCATTTCTGTGTGAGACTGGCCAACCTGCTCATCATCTCCCCACCCCCACCCCCAGTTCTTGTCCACTTGGATGTCTTGACCGAACCAGACCCCAAGCAATTTAACTGGTCATTCAGTCCATCGCCCCTCAACTCTGTCGGTTGGCATAGACCTGCCTCTCCAGGTTCTGAGCTGCAAGCTCACCGACTTGTCCCGATTAATCTTCGCTCCTGTCAGCGCTTCGTACTCCCTTAAAGTAATGCTAACCAGCTCGATTTCCGAGCTGTCAGTTACTATTACGGTGACGTCGTCCGCATAATCCGTTACGAACCTTCCGCATTCTAGTTCACGCGGGATACCCCCGAAATATCCAATTCCCTTATTAATGGCTCAAGAACCAACACGTATACAACGGGCGAGAGTGGGCATCCTTGACGAACCGAATGAGTGATGATAAACGATTCCGATAGGTGGCCCTTTACTTTGACCACCAAAAAGATGTCGCTGTACATTGCAGCGATCCAGCCTCTGAAGACGGGACCGAAACCGGCCGCCATAAGTACAGAGTCCAATTATTGATTGTCTACTCTATTAAAAGCTTTTGATTGATCTAAATTGATCAGGGCCCCACCCATGTAAGGTTCCTTCTCTCCCCTTTCAATGACGTAGCGTGTGTGGCTGAGGTTGTCGTGGAGAGATCCTTTCGGAATAGCGCAGGTCTACGCATAGCCAACCAGCTTATTGAGGGCAAGCGCCAAACTCTTGGCTAACACCTTGGTCAAAATCTTATAATCTATGTTGAGCAGAGTTATGAACCTAAAATTGTTGGTAGACATCCATCAATAGATCAACGAACAAGTATAGCATATATAGATAAAACCTCGAAAGGCTGACCATCGAACCCTGGAGTTTACTCCTTTGCGCAGCCTGCCATCGCGCGTCGTATGTCTCCAGCTATTATCGGCATTTAGCAGAACTACGCGTCACGGACGATAGGAACGGCATACTGCCGAGGTAGGAAGTGAAATCTACACCCATCTCCTACACAGCGCGCGCTCCATACAGCTCGGCGTGGCGCCACTGATATTCCGTACATATCTGCATGTATTCGTGTAGTATGAGCTCGTCCCGGCCCGTCAAAGACCGAATTGTGTCTATGTTGCCGCGTCGCACCTCTGCTACACGGGCCCATCGAACGACTTTTGTCCCCTTATGCCTTAGCGCACGCGCCCTAACTCTAAGAACGCAACCTTCGTAATTGGCATTAAAGAATTGATCGAGGGCCAATCTTGTCGCCAGTACGTCAGTCGCTATGCCTCTCCTAAGTGCCTCTTCTAGCTTCCTAACTAGGTCTCCCTCAATCCTAGATTCAACTAAAGATATTTCCCTGCTAAAACCTACCGTCTCTACTCTAATATCCCTTTTCAGAGTTAACCACCATACGTTATTGACGATTTCAGGCGACAAACTCCTATGAAATAACTAGCTAATCCGGTTTCTGAATGCTTGACGCGCAGGGAAAGATGCGTTCAAATTCTAGTACCTGGGGCCCTGCCTATGGATCATATTCCGGTCCACCGAGTAGGTCAGAAATTTATGGTCTGTGTAGCCGACGATTTTGAAATGTGGACAACCTATACTACTTTTGTCTACTGGCCTACAGAATATTCTATTTAGATACGATCTGGAGTCTGAACCTGGTGGGTGCTCACCTACTCTTCTAATTGTGGGTAGAAGGTGGAGGGCACTACCGTGACATGCACCTCTCTAACTATAGTGCCTCTTACCTCCTGTTCCATGTCGTTCGACAAGAATAGCTTTGCCATGTTGGTTATTAAATTATATCTATGAAAAAATAACAAATTGCATTTTCCCCGAATTTGAACTCCCATAGGGACAAAACAGCGAGATGAACTTAACCTATAATTAATACACAACTTTTAGAGACAACATTAAAGACGAAATCACTTACGCGAAGACAAATTCGTGCATTACTTTCGAACGAATAATAATAATAATCCTTTCTATATTAGGTACAAAGGCCTGACATTTTCGGGGATGGGGATAGCCGATTTCATCGACCCCAGTGTGAAACTGGTACTCACTTTATCGATCCCGGAAGGATGAAAGGCAAAGTCGACCCCGGTGGCATTTGAACTCAGAATGTAAAGTCGGAAAAATTGCCGCTAAGCATTTCTCCCAGTGCGGTAATGACTCTGCCAGCTCATCGCCTTACATTTATGAGCAGATAATGATAGCCTTTTCCTATTGATTTGGAAGATATTTGAAATCTTATTTTTTTTTCAAAAAGAGGACTGGTATGTGCCAAACGATTGTGTTTGTTCCAATATTCACAAGAACTTAATTGATAAAGTAAAATCTTGTTTACTAAATAATCATGTTTATTGCATCAAACCACATTTGAATAAATCAATGTCAAACTATAGAAGCGATAGTAATGCTCTGTTATTTACATCGGGTCTAATCTTGATTGCAATACCCATGAGACAGGACAATCTTATATTGATATCCTCTATATAAGTTTTCCAATTTAGATCTTCATTTATTGTTATACCAAAAAAACTTAACACAATCAACCTTCTTAAGAGCAGAATTATTCATCATCAATCCATTGAGCATCTCTTGAACTTTTTTACGTGCAGGTTTGAATATAATTTCCCCTCACATAAACACTGGTATCATCCACAAACATTAATAGTTTACACTTTTCATTGATAATAATGTTGGGAAAATCATTTACATATATTAGAAACAGTATTGATCCAAGAACTGATCCCTGTGGTACCCCAATATTTATGTCCCCCCAACTGACGACATTTCTTCCTTAAAAGACACATATTACTTTCTATTTTGTAGATTGCTTCTGAATAAATGAAATTGATTTCCTCTTATTCCAATATAGTTCAGTTTTTGTAATAAAATATTGTGACTAATTGTATCAAAAGCAATCAAGGTTAAACTCATTATTATCAGCAGATTTGTATAAATTCTTCATGAAGCATCCTAATGCCAATTCAGGGCTAGCACCTTTCCTAAAACCAAATTGGATTTCCATTAAGATACTCTTTTTTAACCAATTTTGTATCCATTCATTGTTATTATCAAGATTCTTCATAAGTCTTTTCTTAAATATTTTCTCAAGAATTTTCAAGAAGTATGGTAAAACTGAAATGGGTCAGTCATTTGACATAAGATACTTTTCATTTTTTTTTTTTAAACAGGAATTATTTTTGCATTTTTCATTTGTTGAGGAAATTGACCAATTCCAATACATTGATTAAAAAATGTTAATTAATGAGTTGATGATAAAATCCAGTATTATAATTATATATTTTCTAGAAATACCATCAATACCATCAGGTTCATTTTTTTGTGTTCTTAATTAATGATTCTACTTCAGCTTCATTAGTAGGAGACATATGCATTGACTTCCCCCTCTTTGTTTCATGGAGCTGAATAAGTTCTGGTTCCCTCTAGGGAATTTGGTTTCCTTATTTTTCTCCTAATGTTAGAAAATAATTATTGAATGCGTTGGTTATTTCTTTGTTGTCTTTAAATATATTTTTCTTTTTGTTAAGGAAAAACATTCACTAGGTTCTTCTTTAGTTTTATTTCTTATTATTTAATGTTTGCCAAGAATTTTTCATTTTTTTAGAGTTTTTCTCTAATAAATTTATGTAGTTTTTTTAGCCATTCTTAAACAACTTTTGAGTATTTTCTCAAATCTCTTATAATAATCATATTGTTCTGTGTTCTCAAATTTTCTCTTATGACAGTTTCTGTAAAGATGATTTTTGTACTTTATTGATCGTAATAAGCTTTTTGATAGCCAGGGTAAGTCCTCCCCCCCTCCTTTTCACTAAAAACAACTTCTTAGTTTGGAAACATGAATTAATCCCCAATTTTAGTACTTTTATAAATTCATTATAGTTTACATCTGGATCAGAACAACTATTAACAAAACCAAAATCATTCTTTGAACTTATTCTTACTATCATTATGTATTTGTTTATATAATATATTTCCTATTTGCACCATTATCCTCCTGTTGTCCATTACTAGTTATTGAGAATATCGGAATGTGGTCAGATGTTTCAAAACTAATTGTACCCTCCTCAAGGTTAAATAAATCATTGCTATTTGTAAAAATCTTCTCTATTAACATGCTGCTGCTGCTGCTGTTATCCTTATTTATTCCTGTTCTTAGATCACTGCATATTTGAAGAAAGACTGCATTACTCTTCAACACTTCCAAAAGCTGAGATTTCACACCAATATTATTATATTGTCATCTGCCAGATTTATGTGCTAATCACCAGCAACGAAGCAGGGCTTGTTTTTCATTGCTATTTTGTGCAAAATGGAATTGAATTTAATGAGAAAATCAGATAAACTTTTGTCCGGGTGGGGGCTATAAATGAATCCAACAATAACTTTCTTCTTAATCCCCAACTTTTCACATGACACTTTTCTAAAAACAAGGATTCGTATGACAACCCCAAAGCGAAGTCTTTGCATATTTTAATATCATCAATTTTGTTACAAATATCAATTCCTATTTGCTCTCCTTTCATATCCCTAGATTTGCTAATGAATTGGTACTCATTAATATTGAAAATATCTTCATTGTGATTTTTTTCTTTGTCCACATTTCTGTAATACAAATCACTGAGAATTGAGTCTTTAAGGTTTTGAGTAAAATATTGAGCTGATCATAATTTGCAATCAGGCTGTGAATGTTGATGTAGAAAACAGAAAGATTTGTGCATTTTGAACTGAATTTATCATTGAATCTATCGATTGAATATTCTTAACATTTGGCCTATTGATCAGAATTGTTAATATCATGAATCATGCCAATTACATCACCATTCCTGTTTCTGTATTAACACTTAACTTTCTCTATTTCGGCAACATAAGATGGACATTTTAAATCGTGAGTTGTGATCAGAAGTTTTGGATAGTTTATGGCAATTTATATCATAACACATGTTGTAGAAGGCTGTTGTCCTGCACAGTAACCACATATAGCATTGTTCCTGCAAATAGATGAGTAATGACCAAATTGTTGACATTTGTGGCATTGATAATGCTGAGTCACGTAGCAACTTCTCAAACCAATAAAGATTCTACCATTTTGCATTATTTTGTTTGCAAGCTTTGCCAGACATTTAAGAACATAATATTTCCGTTTTTGTTTTTCCTTGAATCTACGATTTGAAGAGGAAGCTTCTCACCTGCCATTAATTCAACCAGATTACGGTCCTTTTCTCGTATCATACTTATAATGTTTTCCTTTGTGATCTCAGGATCAATATGGATCAATGGGGATCATGGTAGCAGTTTTTTTTCTATATCTTTGCAGAGAATTGATCTTTTGGCAATGCATCAAGGGCATTATCTCTATCTTTGTCCGAAGGGAAATTTACAAGTATAGTTCTATTCGGATGTTGTTTTGTATTTATCACTAGTATATATTAAGACTTTGACTTATTTCCATGGCTGTGTTAGAATGATTTGTAGATAATATTGATAAAGATGACATCTTTTTAGTTGGTTTCTCACTCTCAATCATAGCTTGGGCATAAATTTTTTTCTTAATTGCATTCAATACAACTTTATTCATTTGATTCATTTGCACCTTTAACTTCAAAATCTCTGACATGAGTTTTTCTTCTTTCAACCAAAATGTTCACATAACCAATACGAGTTGGTTTTATTTTTCCACTCAACTCTTGTTCTGGCATTGGACATATTTTGTTGCTGTCTCTCCACATGTTGAAGTTCCCCTCCTCCTGATAGAACAAAAATATGCCTCTGTGTGGTGATACTCGTGCCAGTGACACATTAAAAACACTCGTGCCAGTGACATGTTAAAAACACCCGGTATGCTCTCTGGAGTGGTTGGTGTTAGGAAGAGCATCCAACCGTAGAAACCAAGCCAAAATGGACTGGTGTCTGGTGCAGCTCCCCAGCTTGCCAGTCTCCAGTCAAACTGTCTAACCCATGCCAGCATGGAAAATGGACACTAAATGATGATAAGTCATTTTATCTGCTGCTCTACCATACCTGCCACTGTACCATTATAATGATACTTTCTAACTTAGACATAATACTACATATTTTGTGAGGAAGGTTTAGTCAATTTGACTAACCATAGAATTTAACTGCTATTTATTTTATTGAATATAGAAAGATAAAAATGAATATGAACCCTGGCAGGGTTTGCCCTCAAGTTATAAAGTAAACACCATTCTACCAAGCCATCAGAGCACCACCACCACCACCAACAACAATAATTGTTTCTAACAGCACAAAAGCTTGAAATTAGGGAGAAGGGGTATAGTTGATTATATTGACTCTAGTTCTTGACTTGTACTTTATTTATCAACCCCTGAAGGATGAAAGGCAAAGTTAACCTTGGCAACTTGAATTCAGAACTTAAAATGTCAGAACAAATACCGCAAAACATTTTTTTCCAAAGCTTTTACAATTCTGCCAATCCATCACCCGCAATGATATTTTCTATCTTAAGCACAAGACCTCAAATTTGGGAGAGAGATATAGTTGATAATATCAACTTCAGTACTTGACCTTATTTTATCAATCCTGGAAGGCTGAAAGGCGGTTACAAATAACAAAAGGTATTTTATCCAGTGCTCTAACAATTCTGTCAATCCACCATCATTTTTGTTCCTGGGCAGTAAGTGTTGTTTGCTAATTGCTTGTGTTGATAAAGTATAGAAAAGTGCTATTATTTCCTTTAAAATTTGCTTTTGTGGCCTGGATAATGATATTTTGAAATTTACTTATTTCCTATGGGAAAAATAAATGTATTTGCACATTTTCATTAACATAAGGTCAGAAAGAAAAACAAAAGAAAAAAGATATGAATTAAGTTTAACCTGTATTTATGTATGTTTGTGTCTCCTTGTCTTGGCATTGTGTGATATTTGTACATAAGTATCACTGTTGTACAAGCAGTATCATTTATTTCCAATATTCTGTGAAAACATGTCTGGCCATGGAGAAATATAACCTTGCTTGGAAACAGGTGAGGGTTGGTGACAGGAAGGACATCTGCCTGAACAAATTCCATCCAACCCGTGCAAGCATGAAAAAGTGGATGGTAAAAATGTTAAAGGTGATGATTATACTTAAATTATACAAAAGTGAACCCAAAAGTTTAGAAGTTTTTTGAGATTTGCAATTATAATGTAAATCACTTTCACGTATCACCTCCCCCCCCATCTCCAATATAGTCTCCCATCATATTTTCATTATACACCCCTTTGTAGTGGTGTTCAAAGTCCAGTATATCCTGGTGAACGTGCTCACCTTACTCCTCTGAGTATACTTCCATGTTCTCCTTGAATCTATTGTGTTGAGCATTAAGGATATAGACTTTCAAGAATGTCCTGCAGCCCATTCCTGAATGTCCTGCAGCCCATGTAGTTCCAGAGTCTCAGCTAGCTCCATGAACATTTCTGCCTTGTGATTGACAGTGAAGCCCCTGAGCTGCTGCAACAAAGTTGTCTCAATTTGATTTCTATTTCTGAGCATCATGGGAAGTTCCCTGCACTCAAGGATCATCTTTATATGTAATTCAACAAAGACACTTGCTTTGACCTTTGCCTCAGACAGTTTAAGCAAGAAATCTTGAAAGTAAAAGCTGCAGACTCCTTATCAAGATCTGTGATAAATTGTTTCATAAGAATTTTATATGTGCAATGATGGGAACCACACCTTCAGGTGTCTGCCAATTGCTCATACTTGATATTGTTCTTCCTGACAAAGAACGTAGTCCATTGTGGCTAATACCACCTGTGATAGTGTGCCACAGTGTTTCTGCTGTCTCAAAGACAAAGATAGCAGGGAAGCTTGGTAAAGCCACCTTAGAGATGCATCAAGGATGCTACTGTTTTGAAATTTCTGATGACTTCCCAGCCATACTCATCATACTTCAAAATGTTTAATAAAGTCTTAACACTTTTGTATTCTTCACTGGGATGCACATTCTGGAACACAACAACTCTGAGGCTCCTGGATGAGCTGTCAGTGAAGAGAAACCACTCATTTTGGGTTACATGTGATTCCAATTGCCTCTGTAGAAGCTTGATTAAATGGATGTTGAATAATTGGTAGGGCTGATTTTTGCCGTGTGTTGGTACCCATATTAAACCAAATCCATTTGAAGTTTACGAGAAAACCATTTATTCACATATAAATATACAGAGGTTTTTGCCAAGAGTAAACCATACACAAGAAGCATTTAGATAAGCCTTTATCACCTGAGATATGACTGCGTGCTAGCTAGAAAAGATTGGTATATCTTTGTTTTGTGAGAGGCAGGAAAATTCTGTGTTCATGGTAGTCAAATGATTCTTTTTAACATGGGGTTGAGCAGTGACCAAGAAACCTGTCTTCTCTCAGACATCTGTTGCCTCTGCCTCTGGACTGATTGTAGCACACATCTCAATTTATAGCTTTGTTTTGGTGGGAAACTCATGAAAAATTCCATTGATCATATGATTGCAGCTGAAATACTATTGGTCAGAATTCAGAGCAAGTCACCTGATATGCTGTGGCTTATTTCTCATGACTGAACTGATGCAGTTTCAGATCTAAGCCCCACTACACCTCAAATAGACTGATCATGTTTTGGTGGAAGTGAAGAACCTTTAAAAGCTCAGGTGATGCTTCCTCTGATTTGTAACTTGCACACTTTCATTTAACCAGTTCCACTGCTTGAGACTAGCCATAAGCTCGGCATTGGACTTTATGAGGTCAAAATCTCTGATCAAGTTGTTGAGGTATTTTTGGTTGCTGTAGTATAGCTCCTCAGCTGCATCTCAGAAATTGCAATCTGTGTCTGCATTTTCTGCCCGTTCTGACATGCTCTCTCTCTCTCTCTCTCTGTAACTTAGCAGTTCAGCAAGAGATCAGTAGAATAACTGCCAGGTTTGAAAATAAGTACTGGAGTCAATTTGTTTGACTAAATTCTTCAAGGTGATGCCCAGCATGACCACAGCCCAATGACTGGAACAAGTAAAAGATCAAAGATATTCAAGCGAGCAAAAATTGTATGTTTTAGCTTCTAAAGTTTTTTTACAGTGCCCACAGGTGAAATGAGGCTTCCAGAGTTTGTTTCCCAAATACCAAAATATGTCCCTTGTGGGCTTCACCCATTTTAGTGGATGGTTGTCACAGAGTACTTTTTTATTCTTGTCTTGATAAATTGACCACAGACAAAGTAAAATGCGTCTACCAGATGCTTGTAACATCTTGACAGCATTTCTGATAAATACAGATAGCCTTACCAACTTAGGCAGCTATAATTAAACTAAAATTGTGAGCTTAAGGCCCTTTTACTTGAATTACTGGAAAGTTCTATAAAATTCTAGTAAGTTCTTGAAAATTCTCCAAAATTCAAGAAAATTCTCTATCAGCTACTCAGCACTGAATCTATCTAGAATGTTCTGGAAAATAGGTAAATTTTTAAAAGCACTGATGGGAAAAGACCAGATGGTCTTACCCTTTGTCCATGGTTAAGAGGTAGGTGCCTCATCTGGGATTCCAGAGTCTGTGAATAGGAGGGTCACTGCATCCGTGGCTGAACTGGACAAAGTCCTTAAATATCGGGATCTGTCAGTGAACCACTTCTTCCAGCCTGTGGCGTTTGAGATGTTTGGAGGGGCTGAACCGCTAACAGCGAAGTTATTGTCATCATTGGCGGCTCACTTAATCAAGGTGCCGGGTGATGCCCATGAGGGTGCTTGGCCGATTCAACACCTTAGTCTCGCCATCGCTCGTGGTAATGCTGCAAGTGTGTTGGTTTGCTTCAGTGAATTCTGTTGACCCTTGTGGTGTTCGATCAATTGAGGCACTTAGTGTTAAATTGATGTTTTTTTTCTTTCTTTTTCCTTATTTCTTCTTCTCCCCCACCTCACCCTTTTTTTTGTTTGTTTCTTTCTTCACTCATGTTTGTACCTTCTTCGGTCTTGGATTTGTATTTTTAATGTTTTATATGTTATATATGAAAACAATAAAATAGTATCGTTATTATAGGAGGTTTATACAAAGAGAAAACGAAATAAAAATATAAGAAAATACAGGGAAAATAACAACACCAAAACAAACCCCCGCACGTATCCAAGGCACACAGAGCTGCGCTCGGTAGTGCAGTGAAAGCACGTGATAAAAATAAGACTACTGAATATTATAAAATTTTATTTTATTTTATTTTAACACAGACAATGCAACAAAATAACTATTTTGATTGATATTGAAAAATATAGCTAAATGTTTTTGTAAGGGAGTTAACTATTTGGGGGGAGGACAGGAGCGACCATAATATTTTTGTTGTACGTAAGCGACATATTACGGTTTCCTTTGGTGCAACTATACAACAATTTCATTTAAGTTAATATATTTAACAAAATACATTAATGTGTATAATTCTACAACAGTATACTTAAAACAGACATCACACTCATTTATTATATATCGCATGATAAACACGAACATACTCTTGTTTATTTACATATACTAATATGATTACAACAAAAATATAGGTACTGGTGACTAATATGAAAAGAGGTGTGTATAAAACGTTTTGATGCGTTTAGAGTGTGATGGAAGAAAGTGAATTCCTGCATAAAATTTCCGATGAAGACGAACAGGATCGTGATTACACTTGCCGGTTAGATATAGAGCCGATAGCAACGTCAACAACATCGCCGATAACAATATCAACAGCATTGCCATCATCACAAACAACATCGATAACACCAGATGTAAGTTGCAGCAAAGCGATTTTTCAGTCATCACTTTCCAGCTTCGAAACTGATTTTGAAGACATTCCTGTTACATCTCCTGACTGTCAATTGTCATCTAACCATGATTCAAATAGTAAGACGTTTGATGTTCGACAATCTGACTCTGATAGAGTCCGAGGTGCATTGTGTCGCGTTTTAGGCCAAAATTATTCCGAAAGTGACTCGATTAATATCAACTCGTCACTGGTAACATCAACATCATCATCATCACGCGTCTCTCCGAAAAGAATGGCTAAAAGTGATTCATTCTGTGACTGCTATGCTCTTGGTCAAGAAAAAGAATGCATGTGTGGAGAAGAAGATTCGTGTAAGTATATCTTAAAGCTTATTCTACCACATGGCATATTTTTAAACAAATATTGTAAATAATAATGGAATTTGAAAACTGGAAACAATTTTGTTTATCATTTCGATGAGAAATGTTTTGCTAAATTCGTTGTTGAATGCATTTTGTAGTAAATATGCAAGGGACGTAAATGTTATTTTTAATGGCTTTAAAGCATTTAAGGTATGAATCAAATATTCAGTTTTGAGGAATCTATTCCATTGATTTTTATTCTCATTAAAATGAAATTATGTTTCAAAGAGTAATCAGTTGTAAAAATTAATGATGATAATCATTATAAATGGATCTGTACAATTAGTTGTAATGAAAGTAACAGCATTTGTGTCTCTCTTACTCCCCTTACATCCCATCAACGTTATCTAAATATTTTCCGAAAAGTTCATTGTTTTAACGAGAGAAAACTTTTCACGTTGAGCTGTTGTAAAAGAAATAATTAGAAAGATATTTCTGATAAATTTTTGTTCAGTTATTAACGGTAGATGCAAACGACAGGGTTTGAACTAGCAATGTTATAATTAACCCATTGGTTAATTAAATCTTCGATGCTCTAAGAAATAATGTTTTTATAGTTTCGGCAAAAAACTAACATAAGGTTCTTTAATAACCATTATGTCTATTTTAGTGAATTTTACTCCTGTTTATGATTTGATAGTAAACAAAGATTACGCTCCTATAATGAACCATTACCTTAGTATTTGTGAAATTAGTCTCTCAGCGAAATGTTCATTAATTGTCACCTTGATCTTGGATAAAAGGCTAAGATCTGACTTACCTTTATTTAACATCTTGCTCAATTCACTTCTGTTTTCTGAGTTGCCTTTTTGTTAATTATGTGTGTAAATAGAGATGCAGGCATGGCTGTGCGGTTAAGAAGCTTGCTTCCCAACCATGTGATATTGGGTTCAGTCCCACTGCGTGACACCTTGGCTAGTGTCTATTTCTATAGCCCCTAGTTGACCGAAATTTTGTGCGTTGATTTGGTAGACGGAAACTGTGTTTCTCCGGATTTCTTTTCTCTCCTCTTTCCGACGAAGTGCCATGCTCGAAACGTAAACATACTTTTTTTTCCATCTTATACTGAACGTGAATCCAATACATTCTGTACGTCCTCTTGACTCTTGTTGTTTTAATTTTAATTGCCCATTATATATATGTATATGTATATATATATATATATATATATATATACTGTTATGTTTCAGCACACGACTCCACATCAAGAATCTTGCAAATAAGATATATAACCGTAACCTTATCATCATCATCATCATCATTTAACGTCTGTTTTTCCATGCAAGCATGGGTTAGACGGTTTGACTGGAAACTGGCA
>JAOPUL010005356.1:15010310-15027496 GCA_027564515.1 Octopus rubescens
TGAGGTGAATCCGGCCACCCCCGTTCACGGGGACAAAACCGGATTTTAAACTCTGGAGGAAGAAGAAGAAGAAGAATATAATATAATATAATAATAACAACACTTAAATAATTGATTCAATTGGATCCTCAAAATTTATATATATATATATATATTATACAAAGAACTAAGTTCTCCAACACAGGTTAGCCGTGAACACAGCAATGAAAGCAGGTAAAATCCTGAGATGGAAAAATGGCAGCCAGTGGGTGCTGGCATTTTTTCCACCTTCTTAGGATTTTACCTGCTTTCATTGCTGTTTTCAAGGCTAATCTGTGTTGGAGAACTTAGTTCTTTGTATAATTTCCATTTCACTTCAATATGTCAAAAAATGTAAATGTTTTTTACATATACCTGGTTTGAGATATATATTATTTCTTATACAAGAATTTTGTTGACAGTGACTTCGACAGTGACTCTAGTCTGACAATGGCTTAGCTGGCTGAAACTTCAAAGTCACTGTCAACAACATTCTTGTATAAGAATAATCAATTTGTACTCTACAAAAGTATAGAGTAAGCCATCAAATTAATCTAAAACTGTTTTTATTATAACTGAACATAAAAACAAACATTAATATATATAAAACTCTCTTCTGCTGCTATTAAGTCCTACATGATTATGAGTGGCAGCCAATAATAATAATAATGATAATAATGATGGTTGGTGAATTGTGGAAAATGTGTGAGAGAAAATAAAATCTATCCCAAGTGTAGTCAACAGTGGGATGTGCTATTGAAGTGAATAGTTATACAGTTGAAATAATCCATCCAAAAGCAGTAGCTCCATCTGGGATAGTTGCTGAGATACTGAAAATATCCAGTGAAGTAAGTCTTAAGCTACTCCTACAGATTGTTAACCAAGATATACAAAGAGGTATCATACCCTATGACTGGCATAAATATATAACAGTCAGCTACTACAAGAGCAAAGGAGATGCTGTAGAAAGAAGCCACTAGAGAAGTGTCAAATTGAGAAAGTAACAGAATGAGTCTTAGCACAAGTGATTAAAAAGACAATTAGTTTAGATGAGATGCAGTTCAGATTTATGTCAGTACAGGGTACTGTTAATAGTCACTTCATAATGAGACAACTACAAGAGAAGTTTAACTGAGATTAAGCCTCTCTGAGTAGGTTTTGTTTCCACATCTGGAATTTCTTCTCTCTATCTTCTACAGTTTCTGCTGTTAGTACTAGATCATCAGCATATAGGAATTCCCAAGTATAACTGGTCTTAAACTCCTCTGTTAGGCTTGTAAAACTATAATAAATATGAGGGGGTTGAGAACTGAGCTTTGATGAACACCTCCCTGTTCACTAAATTCCTCACTGCCAACTCTCACTTTATTGATTGCATCTATCTACATGATCTGGAAAGAATCTTTGATAGGGTACCATGATCAGTAGTCCGATGGTCTTCAAGAAAACCAGGTATAGAGAAATGGCTTGTGAAGTGATATAAGCCATGTAGAGAGATGTAGTCAACAAAATGAGAGTTGGCAATGAGTTCAGTAAGGGATTTAGGATCAAGACTCATTCTCAGCTCACCTCTTTTTTATTATAGTTCTCCAAGCTACCAGGGAGGGGTTTAAGACCAGCTATCCTTGGGTGCTCTATAGCAGAGTCTGTGGAAGATTTAGAGAAGAAATTCCAAACTTGGAAGCAAAACCTAGAACAGAGGAGATTCAGAGTAAACTTAGTGATGGCTAAAATTTTAGTTGGTAGGGAACAAGACTGGACTCTGCATCCATCAGGGAAATGGTTGCTCAATATGCAAATGAGTGTAGGTAAAAATTCCATACTGTGTACTCAGAGTGTATGGGGGCACAAGAGGTGTACCAGAATCACTATCAGGCTACTCATCAATAAAGACTTTGAATATGGAAGATGCAAAGGAGTAATTAATAGTCAGAGTATGAGTAAAATAAATTCTTTCCAATGCTTAGCAGGCTCTTAATTAGGTGATTTAATCAGCAGTGAAAGAGAGTACTCAGAAAGCACAATAACTAGAATAAGAACAGGGTGGGAAAACTCAGTGACTTAGTGCTTCTGTTGGCAACAAGGAGGTTGAGTAAAGGGTAGATTGTTCAATGTTTGTGTATGAAGTGAGATGACGCATGGTAGTAAAATGCAGAGGATGTGTGAAGGCTGCAAAGAAAAAAGATGTGTAAGGTTAGTGGACATGAACAACAATTTAGAGATTAGCAGAGAGAAAAACTGGGCATATGAGGAATCAGATGTAGTGTGCAAGAGAGATCATTATGTTGGCACAGATATGTAATGTGTATGAATGATGACAGTTGGGTAATGAAGTGCCAGGAGATCCAAATGGAAAGAAACTTCTAAAGAGGAAGACTGTGGTGAAAGCTAATCTCAGGTTGCTGAATCTCATGAAGGAGATGACAAGCAAACACAAGTGGAGGGAGACACTGTGTTGGAGAGGACCCATATAACCCCTGCAAGCATGGAGAAATAGATGCAAAATGATGATGATTACAGTTATATATACATATGGTCATCTATGTAGCATATTTAATGTATACACACTATCGACAGGCCAGTTACCACAGTATTTGTCCTGAGATAACATCTCTTATGGACTTACTGTGTTAAGAACAATAAATATCAGAGAGAGATAAAGTTCATCCCAGCAGCTACAGAGTGCCAAATGCATTTTGGCCTTTTTGGGCTTTTTCAATGGTGTGTACTCGCAGCAAGCCACATACTCGTCTGAGCAGCAAATCAACAACAGATGTTATCTCAGAACAAATACTGCTTCAGGTGTGTCAATCCATGATTTTTAATCAGCTGAGCAGTTACCCACAACACCGTGAATGTTTTATTCATTTTCTCCTATATCAGAGACAATGAATTCTTGTCTAAGCATGTGACTTACGTAATGTTTTCATTAATTGCAAAAGTATATCTATTTAAAATTAGCTTGCTCTCTGTCCTACTGTCTTTAATATAAATTGTTACTTTTACTTTCAGATGGTTGGAGTTGGAACACAGAGTATTGATTTGGACAAATATCGTCATGCATTTTGTAGCTTGCTGGGTAGAGACGAGGACAGTTGGGGTTTGTCTTACACAGGTGTCACACATCACAAGGCTCAGAAAGAATTATACACATCTAAATTTGGCCAAGGAGATATCATTGGAGTCCATCTTGATATGTGGCATGGAACAATGTCATTCTATAAAAACAGAAGACCTTTGGGTAGGTTTCAGTTTCAGTTTTTCTTGCTCATTCAGCACCATTATCAATCAAAGTGCTAGGTCAAAGGAAAAGAAGCTATTGTAAGATTTAGAAGAAGAGAGGAAGGGACATTGTGTTAGTGGGCTTGTAGATTACTGGGTATTGGGTTACATATTACCGCCTAAACATTTCCCTACCAATCAGGTCAATCTCAGATGTTTGTATATGCAGCAGCTGCTTTGGACCAGATATATGAACATTACTCTTGTGTGAGACACACATGTACCTCGTAGAAGTTCAGAAATTATTCAGGGCTGGATATTTTCTGGGAACTGAAGTGGAAGACTTTCCTTTGAATTAGACTAGCTTTTGAAAGTTTTTAGCAGTTTGTTGTTCAGCAATAATAGAATTTATTGTTGTGATGTGTGTGTAGTGGCTATGTCTTGGTGCTGTTCACTTAGATTAGTTATTCATATCTCCATCCCAGTTTATTTGCACAGTTTCTATTCATAAACTTTATTCATACCCTGTGAGAAACGTCTAGGTCTGTATGTGGATGAAGCCTGTGACCAAAAAGTCATTGATCAGTAAAAGGTGGTATAATCTATAGAAGTGTATATGGATAATGGTAACAGCCAGCAGTTCCTTAATGAACAGAATGAAGAGTGTGGGAGATATAACCACATCCTGTGCCATGTATGGTTTGATATAATATGGGTTTAAGAAAGCCCTGTTAAATGATGTTTGTTATATGATGACTGAGGTGGCAAACTGGCAGAATCATTACACATCAGACGAAATGCTTAGCAACGTTTTATCTGGCTTTATGTTCTGAGTTCAAATTCTACCAAGGTCGACTTTGCCTTTCATCCTTTCAAGTCAATAAAATAAGTACCATTCAAATACTGGTGTCAATGTAAAATTGCTGGTCTTGTACCAAAATTTGAAACTTATAAGTTGGACTGGTCTGGTAAGAAACCACCAATCTAAGACATCAATTGGATTGTGTGAAATGTAAACAGGGTATTACTGGTATAAAGAGTAATACATTTGTTTTGCGAAAGTAATTTGGGTCAAGAAATATATTTTGTGTGACACAAAAGAGCAATTCTCAGAGATTTATCTACCATCAGCTCATCATTAATATCTTTTTTTTTTTTCCACTCCGAAATGACTTTTTTTTACATTTCATGAAGGTCTTCTAGAATTCTATCTGATACATAATAGCTGTTAGCTTATTCCTTAACTATCTAATATAATAAGCATCATTCTAGGCTTGTTTTCATCATACGTAGATATTTCTGATAATCATGTGTGACTGTCAGAGAACATTTTAAAAGAACCAAATGAGTTGTCTCCACCTTAATTCTTGTTGCTTAATGAAGTGGAATACTCAGTTAATAAAAGAATGGAGGAAATCTTGTACATTTAACAAAAAATCTGAAAATAGTTTGAATGATTGACACTTATGAAATTGTTATTGGAGTCCAATAAATGCAATTGATGCCATATTAAATTAAAATAGCCATCTATGTATCATAGTTAATGTATGTACAGCATTAATGGGCTAGTTACTATAGTATTCGTCCTGAGATAACATCTCTTACAGATGTGCTATGTCAAAAACACAATAAATATCGGAGGGAGACGAAAAATCGCCCCAGCAGCAGCAGCAGCCAGCAAGAACGCTAGATACATTTTGGTCTTTTGGGGCCTTTGCAATCAAATGTACTCGCAGCCAGCCACATGGAATTTTTGCATGATTATTTTCTTTACAGTAACTATTTTTGTGTGTGAGTGCTACCTGGATTTGTCAAATAAATCAACACAGAAATAGAAACATAAATAAAATAGTATATGTTGAAAAAACACACCTCTTAGCTATAGATTGTATTTTTTGACAAACAAATCTACAAAGATGACTTGTTCTCTCTACATTACACTTACAGAGTTGGAATTTCTTTTTAAAAGGGCTGCCATTTAGTATGTGAACATAAAACAACATAAAAATTATGTTAAGAAGAAAGTTAATATGTAAATTTATATACAGAGGAATTGGGAAGTTTGACCAAAACATGAATTAGCAAACCTGGATTTTTCTTCAAAAGATAATGGAATTACTTGGATGTGTTAACCTTACTTTTTCATTAAAAAAACAAACACTGCACTCTGGATAGTTTAATTCCTTTTTGTCACTTGCTGCCATATATTTGTTCATGTGATTAGACCCAAACATATGTACATACACTTATATTTATGTACATATGTTTTACAAATATGACACATCATCATCATCATCATCATCATCACCCTTTAACGTCTGTTTTTCATGCTGGAATGGGTTGGATGGTTAGACCAGAGCTAGCAAATTAGAGGGCTGTACCAGGTGGTTCCAGTCTGATTTGGCTTGGTTTCTAGGGCTGGATGCCCTTCCTAATGCCAACCACTTTACAGTGTGCGCTGGGTGCCTTAACATACTACTGGCACAGAACTCTCAGCACCTAACAACAAAAGTAGACCAAACTATTTGATGTGTTGTATTTTACAGAAAAATACAATTAACAGTTCAAAACGTGAATCCTTTCTTGAAAGACTTTTACATTTTGATATTTTAAACTAAAATAAGATGATGGCTTTTGATGAAGTGTCATCATTATTGAGTATAACTTTATGCATATTTAATTTGACTACAAAGTAAATAAAAGTTAAAGTTAGGATTAAATAGATGAAACAATTCTAAATATATTTATGTGAAAGTGGCCAGCTGTATGGAACATTGTTTTATTTTACATTCTAAAGAGATTTTTCATGAATTTTTGATTAATTGGAAAATTGTTTTACAATGATTTTAAAGTATTGTTTTTATTTTTTATATCTATAGGTATAGCATACAAAGGACTTCAAGGAAAAAACTTATACCCAGTTGTATCATCCACTGCTGCTCGAAGTGGTATGAAAGTGGTCAGATGTCAATCATTTCCAACATCTCTTCAATTCATGTGTTGCCAAATCTTACGCACACATATCCCAAGCCACATGGATGTTTTAGAAGTTGTAGATTTGCCTCCTGGTTTGCGAACTTTCCTCCACGACAAAGTTGGTTGGTTACTGCAATCCTGTCGTTTATCTGTCAAAGATGTTGTAACTGCTGGTTCAAAACGACCATGTCAATCTCCTTATGGATATTATGAAGATGATGATCGGCGGAAAAGGCGCTGCTTATGGCCTGTTAACTCATTACCAGAACCATCTTAATATTAATTTTGTGAAGTGGGGGAAATGAAATTTGAAAATTTTCTTTAGAATCTTCTATTGGATTGCTACAAAAGAAATAGTTATTGCTGTGAGAGCTAATGGACTATTTGGACCATCAATACCTACCACTGATTAGAAAGTGGAACCGAACCTGTGATAAAAGTTATTTTGCATATGGATGTTTTAAAAGGAATAACCGATTCTCTAAGATGATTTGTGTGTGTGTGTGTATAAGTCTGTGTTTAAATACACATGCATTCAAGAATATATTTATATCTCTTCTTTTAATTACCTGTTTGTGAATGTCAAGGAAATTATATATGTGTGTATGTGTACTTTAAATGTCGTATATGTGTTTGTTTCGAACTATACACACATGTTATAGAGCAAGTATTTGTACATTTATGTAGATAAGACACCCCTCATTGCAATGTCCATCGTCCATTACAATACCAAGAGGACATTCCATGCATTTTTAATCTGTTTGAAAACCCATTTCACATATATAAAGGAAATTTTCAAATTTTCCTTTGAAAATATTTGGCACATTTGTGAAATAGTTTTTCTGTACACTTTAAACAGAAACCAGAATAAATATTTCCAACAAATTTTCTTTTTCCATTAGCACAGGGAAGGCTAGGAGATGTGGTATTAATCATTTCATTCTTGAGTGAAGAATGGACATTTTTACTGCATTATTATTTCATTTACTGCATTATTATTTCATTTATCCAATAATAACAATTTCAATTCACAAGATACGCATTTTGCCTTCTGGAGTTAAAACAAAATTAGCAATCAACATAACAAATGCTTGAAGTGGTTGGCTGAACAACTTGAGGTCTCTAGTTAATTGATTTTTACCTATAACTGATTTGATTCTTCAATGAAGTTGCATCAAAACTTTAAAGATTGCTGTGCGGATATAAATTTTTAAAGATTTTTAGATTAAGACAATAGTTCTGATGTTTTGGTGATTTATTTTTTTTTCTGCTTGTTTGGTATCATTACAATTTTTATTAATTAGGAAATCTCATAGGAAATAGAGTTCTCTGTAAAATTTTATTAACAAGTCCACACTGTGATGTGGTTGGTGTTAGGAAGGGCATCCAGCTGTAAAATCCTGCCAAACAAAACAACAGGAGCCTGGTGCAGACTCCGGCTTGGCCAGCTCCTGTGGTAGTGTCCCACCCATGCTAGCATGGAAAACGGACGTTAAAGGATGATGATGATGATGATGATGTTAACCTTTTAGTATTCAGATTACTTTGTCAAATGTAATGCTTATTTATTCTCATTTAAAAACATTAATCCTGTATTATCTTGTAGCTCTGAGATTTGAAAGATGTGATTGTTTATTTTTAGAATGACATTATAGGGTAGATGGCAGGGGCCAGATCTGGCCAGTTTGAAACATAAAACAAGTAGAATATTTTGACCAGATATAGCCAGTTTGAATGTTAAAAGGTCAACATCTTCACCTGGTCCTTGGCAGCTGTTAGCAAAGTCCACATTATTGCAATAATTCAAACTGGATTTCTGGTGTGCAGATGACTTGTTCTCTTCCTCCCACTGGTTTAGCGAAAGAGATCATGCTGGCCTTCCTCTTCTAATCAAACCATTAATTAATCAAATTTATCAAGTTTATAAATGGAATTAGTTGTCTTGTAATGTATTGATTTAGCTGCCTGTCAATATTCTTCCATTTGTGTCAGAAGTCAATTCCCAATTAAATACTGATTTCATACATTGGCACCAATACCAGAAATGTGTAGGAGATATCAGAACAAGACTCTTGGGATAGGCAAGACAAATGAGAGATTAACAAAGAATCTTGGAAGATGGAATTATATATTGGTAGGCATATAGTCTGGTGCTTTACTGTTTACTTTGCATCTTTCCCATTCCAACTAAAATAATACCATAAGATGGTTTACATATTTCAGTATCTTTGATTTTTCTTTGTTTGGAAAATTCTATAATATTGAACACATTGTTGATTATCTTCTTACTAGGTACAGATTGAGTAATAGGGAGATATGGTAGCCTTGTATTATTAAATATAGACTATATAAGAGGTAGTTGTGTTAGTCCTGTATTACTAGGTACAGATTGAGTAATAGGGAGATATGGTAGAATTATTTTACTTGAAAATTTTCTATTTTCCCATTATTATTTTGTTTGGTTGCTTCATTTTCATTTCTTTATATTATTGTTGTTGTTGTTATTGAAGCCCACATTCTTTCATTTCTTTTCCTTTGAATTCTTCCTTTCATTTCTATCTTTTTTTTATCTACTTTGCTTCCTCTTCTTCTTATCTGTCCTCTTCTCTTTTCTCTCCCCCTCCTCCTCCCCCACACCTCCCCCTCCTCTGTACTCTTTTCTGTCTTCTCTTGTTTTTCTTTCCTTTCCTTTCCTTTCCTTTCCTTTCCTTTCCTTTTCTCTTTCAGCTTTCATATCTCTTTCAGCTTTCATATCTCGTTCCAGCTTTCATTTATGCATTCTCCTTCTCCTCCTTCTTTCTCTTCTCCCTTCTTCATTGGTAGAGCCTGAACCAGCTGGAAGAGTCTGTGAAATACTACCGCAAGGTGCTGGAATTGGACAGCATGCAAGTGGAAGCAATAGCGTGTATAGCCACAAACCATTTCTACAATGACCAGCCTGAAGTGGCACTTAAGTACTTCAGGTAGGGCTGATGAAGAGAGAAAGGGAGAGAGTGAGAGTGAGACAGAGAGAGAGAGAGAGAGAGTATTATCTTTTATCTTTTATCTTATTTCAGTCATTGAACTGTGGTCATACTGGAGCACTGCTTTGAAGGGTTTAGTTGAACATCACACATTTCACAACACACATCACATGTTAACACACATTACGCACCACTCATTAAACAATATATATTTACACAACACACGTCTTTAATATTTCATTATTTCTATTAAATTTCAGTTTCTATCTTCACATTTTCCTTCTCTCCTTCCTTACTTTTTTTTTTTACTTTTTTGTTTTCTTGTCTTCTTTTTTCTTTCTTTTTTCGTTTCCTTTTTATCTTATTTAACTCTTTAGCATTCAGATTACTCTGTCAAATGTAATGCTTATTTATTCATTGTTTTGAATTAATCCTGCATTATCTCATAACTTTAAGATTTTAATGATGTCATCATCATCATCATTTAGCCCCCCCCCCCTCGGGGTTAGACGATTTGACTGGAGACTGGCAAGTCGGAGAGCTGCACCAGACTCCAGTCCATTTTGGCTTGTTTTTTTATGGCTGGATGACCTTCCTAACACCAACCACTCCAGAGAGTGTACTGGGTGCCTTTAACGTGTCAGTGGCATGGGTGCTTTTAATGTGTCATCGGCACGGGTGCTTTAAATGTGTCACTGGCATGAGTGTTCAGACCGATGGGGATAATTGCGTCCCCTGTCAATACAATATCAGGCTTATTAAACAAGCTCGGAGTCTTACGACTCCTATTTCTAGTAATACAGGCTCCACCCGTGAGCCCTCCATGCATTACATGTTTATAATTCTTACCTACCTGGTAAACTGTATTACGGCTTGTGACCTTTTTGGTCCCCTATTTTTGATATATATATATATATATTATATATATTTGAGAATTCTTTTTAATCTTAACCCAGTTTTTTAAACTCTGAGAGAAACATTTTATCATTCAATCACATTTAACAAATAGAAGTCTTGATCATGGTTGACAGCTGCTGTTTGAAATATCATCATCATTAAATGTCTGTTTTCTATGCTGGCATGGGTTGGACAGTTTGACAGGAGCTGGTAAAGCCAAAGGCAGCACCAGGTGCCATTGTCTGCTTTTGTATGGTTTCTATGGCTGCATGCCCTTTCTAATGCCAACCACTTTACAGAGTGTACTTGGTACTTTTTATGTGGTACCAGCACCAGTGTTTTTGTACATGGCACCATCACCAGGGCTTTCTAATTCCAGTTAAATGAAATTCTAAAAGAAATTAAACGATGATGTTGCTAAGAATGTGGCACAAGTAAATATGAACTAATATTTGGTAATTCAATAAATTTTCACCAATCAAAATATTTAATCAAAATATAAGCAAATAGAAAGATACTTGTCTTTAACTATGAAATAACAATAGAATTTAAAAGCTTTTGTAGCAAAATTATTTTGAGAGAATAAAATCAAATGACAAAATTATTCAGTTTATATATGATGTAACACCATAAAGAGGAAATGTTTAAATAGATAACATCAACTACCAGCTTTTTAAAGTCTTTAGTTTAACCCTTTAGTATTCAAACCGGCCATATCCGGCACAAATATTTTACCTGTTTTATGTTGAAACCAACAAGATCTGGCCCTAGAATGCCATTCTAAAATTATACAGTCATATCATTGAAATCTCAAAGATATGAGATAATGTATGATTAATTTAAAACAATGTGAATAAAAAAGCATTACATTGGACAGAGTAATCTGAATGCTAAAGGGTTAAACTGGTGGTTCTCAACTGGGGTTCATATAAGATTTTGTTGTTAAAATTTATGTGCAATAAATTGGTTATATTTCTACAATATACAAAATATCTTAATTAATTCCTAATAATATTTATGAAAATATAATGGGGTTTAAAAAAACATTTGGATGGGTATTGGTTTAAATCCAATATAGAAATTTTACTGAGTCCTATGCTGCGTCTATTTTCCTACAAATCTGACATAGACCATAACTTCTAGGAATGTCACATGCAGTAGACTAGTATCCTGTACATATTTATCTCTTGTCTATTTAACACCATAAAAATATGTTGCACACTAAACCTCTCGAGGAATTTAGCCATTTAAGAAAATTAAAGTTGTTATATTGTAATTACACAATTCTGATAGTTTTACCAAACCTGATAGTGATTAAAACATTTTGAGATATTCCTTAAAGAGCAGTGGATGTCATAATCATCCTCCTCATCATTATTTTACATTTGCTTTCTATGCTGGTATGGGTTGGATGGATCATTGCTACTCTCCTAGATGGGCTGGAGGACAACATTTCACTTGTTTCGTTTTTGGCATGGTTTCTTTGGTTGGATGCCCTTTCTAACACTAACTACTTTGTAAAGTAAACTGGGTGCATTTCTTTGTGGCACCAGTATTAGAAAGGTTGCCATATCTTTGACAAGATCAGTCTTCTCAACTCTGCACTTAACAGAGTGCATTATATTAAGTATGATGGTCTTGTGTCACTGTCAATCTTAAAGTTTTGTCTTATTGCCATGCAGTCTTTAATTTTCTTTTTAGCATTTAGCGAGAGGAGAAATGGCCCAACCATGATTGTTTCAGGGCCTCTGAGTCTGGGAGTGTGTGTGTGTGGGGGGGGGAGGAAGAGAGAAAGTTATTGTTACACTAGAGAACACTGAAGATATTTGCAATGGAGCAGACTCCACTAAAGATACCCAAAGCTGAAGTGGTGGTATTAAACCAAGCAACAGAATAAGTTTACTACCAAAGAACAGGCATAGTTCTTCCAGCAGACTTCCACAGGATTCCAAACTCATGGCTGTAACCCACTCAATCCAAGAATGCATACAATTTTACCAGCTCTTTTGAATTCTCTCTTCGTGCAAAAAAATCAGACTCTGTAAGGAATGAATAGAGTGTATAGCAATGAGACTTGAGTAATGAGCATGGAAGGCCTGTAGCAGTTGGAAACAAACTATGATGATTCATTGGCTGTAACATGTAAATTTACATAACTGCAAATGAGTTGAGAAAATGGCTTAATGTCAAAGATATCTGATGTGTGTGCTGGTATGTGAGTATATAATGTGAAAGGATGATGCAGGTTAGGTGAAATAGTGTTGTGAATTATTATTATTATTATTGGTTAATTGCCCATGAGTGAAGACATGTGACCTAGTGGTTAGGGTGTTGCATCCACAATTGTTAGATCATGGTTTCAATTCCCGGACCAGGAAGTACATTGCGTTCTTGAGCAAAACACTTCATTTCACATTGCTCCAGTTCACTCAGCTATAACTGAGTAATCCTGCAGTGAACCGGTGTCCCATTCAGAAATGTTGTGATCTTGGTTACTTAATCACCATGGGAACAGGATAACCAGACTGATGAATCCTAGGGCTCAAGACAGAACTACACAACATATAATTCTCCAAGAAGCAGACCAAGAAAGATATGAAAGTAGAATGTTTGATCTGAAGAAGGGATGATGATGCAGGAGTGAGTAGATTGGAGATATGCTGCATTGCAAACTCTCTCAATCAATACCATCATAGAACAAATACTAAGAAATGAGATTCATGATAGTTTTCACTGGCAAATTGTAAGGCTCTGTCTTTTTTTATCCTAACACTAAAGCAAAGATAATTTTAAAGTTTTCAGTGAATAGGAAGAAATCGAAAGGTGCCGGAATAACACTTAATATTTAGTTTCTGAATTCATAACCTGACAGTGTTGACTTGTATCAATAAAATAACTTTTCTTGTGTCAGTAAAATAAAATTATTGGTTTTGGAGGTCAGTTTAATAGACTATGCCTTCTACCCTATAAATATCACTTTTATGTGATTACAAAAAAAAAAAAAAAAAAATCAATAGTACTGGTAAATATATTTAAAATCCATAAATACTAAGAATGGAAAAAATACAAAAACAAATTACATCTTTAATCATTGGAAGATAAACATTTATGACAACTTATTTATTTTAATCAGACTTTTGACATAAAATAAATATTGTGTAATAATATACTGTAGACTTCTAAAGTATATTTTTATAAAGTTTAGTCAAGATATATCCATCCATTCCCTAACAAACATCTAATGTACTTGTCAATATACAACAGCTTCTGTCTACTCCTAATACAGTCTTGAAGTGAGTGCCTCCTACATAGTAAGTAATATGAGATACAAGCAAAGAAGCAGATGTTTTTTTACAACTTATATGCTGCCAGTCATATCTGATTCTTTCATGAATTACTGTAAAATTGTTTCTTGCATGTTATCTATAACAGACTACAGTTTCCATGTCATAATCAATTACTATGTTACTATGGTGTTTGGCTGCTTGTGGTATCTGGTGTTTTAGATAAGATATTGGGATATATTTTGCAATGGTACTCTAACTAATATAGTTGTAATATCATAACACCTGAAAATCTGTTCCCCCATGATTTTAAATTATGATGCATTTATAGAAAAAATATTAGCAAATAATAGAAATTATAAAATGATATTCTAAAGATCCTAAATGCTAATTCAGTGAGAGCAAAAACAAAATGTTCTTGAAATTGGATTACCGTATTTGATGGCATAAAGGATGTACGGCCATATTAGATACTCTAATTTCAGCAGTGCATATTCATAAAAAAATTTTTTTAATGCATTATGGTGAGGCCCAAATTCTCATGTAGGGCCCAGGTATTTTTTGTTTTTTAAACATTGAAAAAAAAAAAGTGCATTTTATATGCCACCTGTGAGGTCACCTGCAGTTTCGTTAATGATCTGACAAACTACTGTATTAATAATCAAATACTTTAAACTGATCAGAGTTCACAATTTCTTGTAATCTGAATGGATAGATGGTAAAGTGAATATTGTACAAGACAAGCAATCATGACCATTGTATGTTTGCACTTAGTCTGCTGCGTTCACATAGCACAGAATAGGGAATGTCAGTGGGTAGTATAATTGTCAAAAATAACTGCTCTGTAAAAATTGATAACAGTTCTTCTAATTTGCATCCCCCCCCTCTTTCTCTCTTATTCACACACTCCAGTTTTACAGCCAATTTTTTCATGCTGGCATTTGGCCATTTATTTTGAACATGTATCATCTCAAGTATAATACTCAATCTTCAAAGGCTTGATGTAATTTCTTAATCACAATTGCACCATAAAATCCACCAAGTTGGCAGTTAAAACAGTGATGAAGTTAGTCATTCCTTACATGCTTTTATAATAACAAATTCTCAAGGAGTAATGTTTGGCTTTGTTGGATTGAATTATATAAGAGCTTGTATAATTTCCTATTTGAATCATTCAAGATTAGAAATATATAATATATATATGTGATATGTGTGTATATATATATATATATATATATATATATATATACAATGTCTGTTAAAAAAAGAAAAACTGAACTTTTTACAAAAAACAAATTTATTGCTTTACTTACAATTTAATCAAACTTGTTTCCTTCAAAATACTTCCCTACATTGTTGATAGACTACTTCCAATGTTTTTTTTCCACTTTTAGAATGCTGCCTAGAATGCATTTCCAGGAGTATTGCACAATTCTTTGATTTCCTTTCTCATCTCAGATTGATGACCTTTCAAGTTAGATTTCAACTTCAGAAACAAATAAAAGAATACAGGTGCCAAATTTAAAGTAGGGTGACTGGAAGACAAGAGTCATCTTGTACTTTGCCAAAAAATCATGAATAAAGTGTAGCATGTGAGCATTTGCGCAGTTGTGGTGCACCATCTAGTTTGGTTCTCCATGCTTCAGGTCGTTTTGTTCATACTCTCTCTCTCTCTCTCTCTCTCCGGTTGTTCAAGTTAAACTCTTTATTGTTCCTCTGACCACATAGAACAAATTCAAAATGAATAATGCTGTTTCAATCAAAAAGAAAAGACTGTCGACATCACCTTCACAAGCCATGCACCCACTTCTTGCCACTGGTTATAACACTTTCTAGAAAGTTTTCGTCAGCATTTGAATAATCCTAACTGACTGACTGATTCAATTCTCTTTTTGTTCCACACAACTTTTTTTACACCAACACAATGCATCTTCAGTTTTGCTTTTAAAAATCATGTGGCATGAATTTTTACAGGTATTTACTTCTTTAAAAACTTAACAAGACAGTTGGGTCAGGATTTTCACTGATGGCAGCATACTCTATTGCAATGTGATGATCCTCTCTTATCTTGGAAAGTTGTCCAGATTTGGAATCAACTTTGGTAGACATTTTCCCTCAAACTGAAATGCTAGTACCACTCATGACATAGCACAGCTCAAACAATTCTCCTCACAGACCTGTTGCAACATTAGAAAAATCTTTGAAAAAGTTCTTTCTTCAATATCAAACAGAATTTCACACAAACTATTACTCTTCCAAATCCTTCATTGTTCAACATGGGATAAATCATCAAGTGCACTATACATACATTTATTCAAGTATATATAGATCAATGACTGAATATATTGTCATTACAGCTGTTATTAGACAGAAGGTCAAGGTTCCCTATACACAGTACTGCAGTTGGGAGCATGTTGTTCCAACTGCTTGACGTACTATTTTATATGTCCAGTTTCTTTTTGGGTGGACCTTATATTTGTTCAAAACTGTTAATCCACTCCATTGCCTCTCCAAGTTGTAAGTTCATTCAGGTGAATATATAAAAAAAGAAAGCATTCAAATATTTGTCACCCAAATGAACATACGCATCTATACA
Source organism: Octopus rubescens (assembly GCA_027564515.1). NCBI lineage: Eukaryota > Metazoa > Mollusca > Cephalopoda > Octopoda > Octopodidae > Octopus > Octopus rubescens. The sequence goes on from JAOPUL010005356.1 coordinate 15,026,267, forward strand.
TATCTCATATGCCAGTTAATACTTCAACCTCTACCAATTACTAGCATTCTATAAAGTTCAAGAGAGGCTTGCAATGCAGTATTTCTCTCACATTTGGGCTGGTACTACTGCATACACACTTGCTAGACTGTGTTCATATAAAGACCACTTGACTGATTAACATAAAATCACTCATAAATACATTCTAACTTCAAGCTCATAGGCATACTTTCTCCTCTCTGCTTTTTCTACCGCTACTATAATGGTTTCTGTTCCTCAGAACTGGCTGTCATTGAAATAGGAAACAGAATTAGGTTAAATAGATATGTAAATTATATTTATGAGCATGTGGTTTAAAGTAAACAAACATTTATAAATTTGCTTTTGAAAATAGATACCATGGCTAAATCACATTTTTTCTCTTTAGTTAGAAATTGATATCAACATGACTTAGATAAAACGATACAAATGCTGAAGCTATGAGTTTAACTTCTATTCAACTTAATTACTCCATAATTTTAGTTGGTAAAACTCAGTGTAATTGTGACATTTCTTGCAGAAACCTTCATTTTCTAAAACGTTTTTTTATAATTTTTCTTAGCATGATGTATTATTTACTGTGTTAATAGTCTGTTATCTATATTAAAATATTTTAATGGTGTAGGTATGGCTGTGGGGTTAAGAAGCTTGATTTGCAACCATGTGGTTTTGGGTTCAGTCCCACTGCACAGCACGTTGGACAAATAGTCTTTACTGTAGCCCTGGACTGATCAATGCCTTGCGAGTGAATTTATTAGACAGAAACTGCTTGGAAGCTCACTGTGTGTGTGTGTGTGTGTGTGTGTGTGTGTGTGTGTGTACATGTCTGTGTGTCTTTGTGTCTGTATTTATCCCCCACATCGCTTGTTAATCAGTATTGGTTTGTTTACATTCCTGTAAATTAGAGTGTTAGTAAAAGAGATCAAAAGAATGAGTACCACACTTAAAAATATATTCCAGGGTCAATTTGTTCAAGTAAAACCCTTCTAGGTCATGCCCCATCATGGTTACAATGCATCGACTGAAACATGTAAACGATAAAAGATATAATTCAAACTTAAATTTAATTGGTAAAAAAACAAACAATGCTGTTTGGTATGGATTCAAATTACATACATAATTTATGAATACTTTATTTCATCATCATCATCATCATTTAACGTCTGTTTTTCCATGCAGGCATGGGTTAGACGGTTTGACTGGAAACTGGCA
>JAOPUL010005356.1:15056207-15066750 GCA_027564515.1 Octopus rubescens
GTTGAAATTTACATAAAAACAATAAACAAGAGAACGAAGACAGGTGTAACAAGTAGATATATTAGTTTGACGCTCATGTACATATATATATATATATATAAACCATAAAAAGTCAGGAGTTTATGTTTATATACACCTCGTGAAGTCGTTTCATTGATCGGATCTTCTGGATTTCAGCTGCATGAACACTCTGCATTACACCTCTCTGTATTGGATTACTATGTGGTCTGATAGCCATGTCCATTAGAGGAGCTTTCTGTGATAACCACACAATTCTCTGAATCCGCACTATATGAATAAATATATATATAAATGGATGCTAAATGATGATGTTGATGATGATGATGTTGATGATGATGATGATGATAGGCAAATGAAAATTAAAAACAGGAAAGACAACAAAAATCATTTGGACGTTCACAGTGACTGTATTAGATTGATGCTCAGAGAAAGTTAAGATGGAAAAAAGAGGAGGTGTGACATCTCGAGCATGGCTCTTCGTCGGAAAGAGGAAAATGTCCATAGAGAAGGAAAAGAATAGTCCGAGAAAACACGTGTGTCGTTTCATGACTGAGCACATCTAACCTGAAAGGCAAAATTTTATGGCACCCTGTTCAAAAGATTATGTCTTTATTGTATGTATGCATAGGCACAGGCGTGGCTGTGTGGTAAGAAGCTTGCTTTTTTTACCCAAGTTTCCTCTTCTGAAGATCAAATGCTGGAGCTAATCCATTACTGTGCCAGCACCTGTGATTATTATTATTAAAATATGTTTCCATAGGCACAAGCATGGCTGTGTAGTAAGAAGCTTGCTTCCCAACCACATAGTTCCTGGTTCAGTCCCACTGCGTGGCACCTTGGGCAAGTGTCTTCTACTATACCCCCGGGCCGACCAAAGCCTTGTGAGTGGATTTGGTAGGCGGAAACTGAAAGAAGCCCATTGTATATAGCTGTAGAAACCAAGCCAAAAATAGACTAAAGTCTGGTGCAGCTCCCCAGCTTGCCAGTTTCCAGTCAAACCGTCTAACCCATGCCAGCATGGAAAACAGACGTTAAATGATGATGATGATGATATATGTGTGTGTGTGTGTATACATTCAAAAGAAGGCAAAGACTGTAAATTTTCAGATGTTTAACACTGAAGTATAAATATATACACATTTATATATTGGTAGAGCAAACTTACTCAGACTCAAAAACTTAGAAGGGAGGTGTATCTAGGGGCTCAGAGATCCTTCATAATGTTGGGAGATGTAGTTCACACACACACGTTTGTGTTTGTGCGTGTGTGTACTTTTTAATTTGCTGAAATGATTTTCATTTCAAGAAAAGAGCAGAACTGTTTTATGAAAAATCAGGGCCAAGTTTAAATTAGAAGGGGAGATAATATCAAGAACTATAGGCTGCAGGTGTGACCATATGGTAAGAAGCTTGCTTCACAACCATATGGTTCCAGGTTCTGTCTCACTGCGTGGCAACTTAGGTAAGTGTCTTCAATTATAGCCTCGGGCCAACCAAAGCCTTGCGAGTAGATTTGGAAGACAGAAACTGAAAGAAACTCATTATGTATATATGTATGTGTATATGTATGTATGTATGTATGTATGTATGTATATATATATGTGTATGTATGTATCTATCTATATCTTTATGTCTGGGTTTGTTCCCCACCACTGCTTGACAACCGGTGTTGGTTTGTCTACGTCCCTGCAACTTAGTGGCCCGGCGAAAGAGACCTTAGACCAATAGGCTTTAAAAATAAAAAGTACTGTGGTGGGGGCGATTCATTCGACTAAAAATTCTTTAAGGTGGTGCCCCAACATGGCCGTGGTATAATGACTGAAACAAGTAAAATATAAATAAAAGATATGCAACATTATCATCATCATCATATCCACTTTTCTTTGCTTGCATGGGTCAAGCGGAATTCACTGCAGCAAATTTTTCTACAACTGGATGCCCTTCCTGTCACCAACCCTCACCTGTTTTCCAGTAAGGAAATATTTCCCTATGGCCAGACATGCTTTCCATAGAAAATTGAGAAGAAATGATGCTTATTTACAACCATCATGTGACACCAAGACAAAAGGCCACACATACACACACACACACACGTGTTTGTGTGTATGAGTGGACACAAGTGTGTGTGTGTGGACTTGATAGTGTGATAGCTGTGAAAGAGCATCACTGCTGTACAAGTGCTGCCCTCTCATCTCTGATCTTCCCTGCAAATATGTCCAGACAGGGAAATATTACCTCGCTTGGAAACAAGAGACAGTCAGCAACAGAAAGGGGATCCAACCACAGAAAATTTGCATCAAAAGAATCCCTTCTGACCCATGCAAGCATGGAAAAGTAGATGTTAAAATGACAATGAGGATGATCCTTGCCTATGAGTAGTCTGTCTAAGGCTCCTCTCTATCTTACTTCCTCTCCAATCTTCCCTGCAAATATGTCCAGACAGGGAAATATTACCTTGCTTGGAAACAAGAGACAGTCAGCAACAGAAAATTTGCATCAACAAATCTCTTCTGACCCATGCAAGCATGGAAAAGTGGATGTTAAATTGACAATGAGGATGATCCCTGCCTATGAGTAGTCTGTCTAAGGCTCTTCTCTATCTTACTTTCTGCACACAGCACACAATTACTCACCTCTACTCCAGACCAACTTTTCAGTATATAGTTACGTAGTTATGTCCCTTTATGTTAAAAATCACCATTATTGTTTCAAGCAGTCATCATCGTCTTCATCATTTTTACATCTGTCTTCCATGCTGGCATGGGTTGGATGATTCAACAGGATTCAATGAACCGGTGGACAGCTTTGAGTTCCAATGTCTACTTTAGCATAGTTTTTTTTTATAGTTGGTTGTGAAGCAGTGGTGGGGGACGGACAGACACACACACACACACATATATATATATATATATCATCCTACTTTAACATCCGTGTTCCATGCAAGCATGGGTTGGATGGTTTGACAGGATCCGGCAAGCTGGGGGTGGGGGTTTACACCAGGCTCCAGTCTGATTTGGCTTGGTTTCTACGGCTGGGTGCCCTTCCAAATGCCAACCACATTACAGTGTGTGTTGGGTGCTTTTAACATGCCGCCGGCACCAGACTCTCGACTCTAGTGCTTTTACGTGGCACAGTCATGAGTCTTTATACGTGGCACCACAAAGTCGATTGGTAGACAGACGGACATATAGAACAGGGACGAGACTGGTAAAAGACCAGGAACAAATAGGCCGGGAGGGGGGCAGACATATGGGTCGGGAACTCATAGTTGGACGGACGATAACAAATAGATCCGGGGACAGGTGGACATGAGGACCAGGAACTCAGAGTACATATAATGCCTGGAGGCCCATGCGCAAGCACTCAGACCCTCTTTCTACAGTGGTGGTAGGGAACCCTCCATACAGCGAGGTAGAGTGGAAACTCGCATCTGAGGACACCTACAGCGAGGTAGAGTGGGAACTTGCATCTGAGGGCATATACAGCGAGGTAGAGTAGGAACTCGCATTTGAGGACACATATAGCATGGTGGAGTGGAAACACGCATTGAGGGCATATATATATATGTATATATAAATTTGAAGGGTTTTTTTCTCTGCCTGAAGATTTGCTTTACCTGTCAGTATGCATTTACCGACTATATTGGATAATGAAACATTTGTAATGGAGAATAAATAATACCAAATACCATCCATTTTCATCTTCTATTTATATTTATTTATTTATATATATATATATATATATATATAACTTAGAATAACTTAGATCTGTTTTAGCCATTGGCGGCCCAGGTCATGACTAACTTAATAGCACCACTTGATGGGGGCATTACACTATTCACAGTTCCAGCAAGGAGTTATTGTTTGCCGAGACATATCCAGGTGTTGGTGGTCTGACTGGGAGCCCTTGCAAGAAATTGTCCAGGTGCTGTTTGAATGTTTTGGGGTATTTTTTTGTCTTAACTTCTTTGGGGATGAGGTTGAACAAGGCGGGGCCATTGGAGGTAAAAAAGTTATATTTTATAAGGCTGTTAAACTAACTATTTTAGCAACAAGATCCATTGAGATTTGGGTTTTGTTGATGTTGACAAATAGAAAATAAAAGGAAATAATACAACCTATTCTAATTGTTATATTTATTAATACAAATTCTTTTAAATTTCCTAAAGAGATAAATTTCTACCACATATTAATTATTTTATAAATTAATTAGTAAAGTTATACATTTTCTGAAATAATTCAATGTTGGCTATTATAACAATCATATTTGAAGTGGGTATGAATTGAAAACAAAGAAAATATTGTTAGTTGTTATATTTCTTTATTGGTTTAATTTATTTTATTTTTTTAATGTTAGGAATATTTTGACTTCTGAACACCACTGAAATAAGCTAAACTTAGCTCTCTCTATATATATGAGCTCAGTCATTTGTCCAATACATAAACAAAGCAAAATAATTTGCTTTTATTCTCTTACTCTTTCCTTTGTTGATAGAAGCTTTATTGTGGTGAAATGGTTGGGAAGAGGGAAGTGAATTTTTCTGGAGGTCTAGTGAAGAGACCACAGGAGAATTTTCATGAGATTTTTCATTTACAGTGGAAATAAAGTTAAAAAAAAAATTGGAACAACAAAAATAAAAGTTGGAATGAATGAAAGAGAGGAAGAAGCAGATGCAAAAACATGTTTTGATGATAAGTGGCGACATCTCTTAACTAGAGTTCCTCCTGGAGAATGAAAACTTCAGAATCTCATTATGTGATATGCACATGCATGCACACATGCACTTTCAGTAAAAACATTAAAAAAAACAAATAAAAACAATTTTCCAGCATATTAATACAAACATAGTTATGAGTTTATTAATAAAAAAAAACAAATAAAAAAAAACCAAAACATTTTTCTTTAATAAAGGATACAAAGGATATAATGATATGTGTGTTATGTTAGGTTATGTATGCATCTGTATGTATGTGTTTGTGTTTACTGATGTTGAGAAATAAAAAATACAAAACTCTGCAAAAGTCAAAAAGTGAGGGAGGGAATAAAACTGTAAATGGTGAGTGAGGAAAGAATATAGATAAATGGGAAGGAAGAGGAAGGGGAAGGGAGTAGAAAATCAATTCATAATACAGGAACAGCTGAATTTCAGAACAGTTACTGTTTTTTTTATTTATTGTGCAAGTCTTTCACCACCAATCTGCTGTTGCATAATTTCATCACAGTTCAATCAGATAAAAAAATAGACTACAGACACAGTGAATAGGCCACAGTAGCGGACATTTAATCTTGATACCTTGAGAGAAATTATAGGGGGTTTCTTTCTTTTGTTTAGCTCTTTTTTGTTTTTGTTTTTAAATTTTATTATATATTTTGACTTTTAGTTCTTTTTATTTTTTAAAATACCTTATAACTATTTGAATGTTTCTCTGAAAGTGCAGATATACCTATCAACCATTGAAGCAAGGTGTGTCAATGGTTCAGCTCTGTTGCTGAGGGATGGTTTACTAGACTTTGTTCTTAGTAATGTTCCAAAGACACAAAAATATACAACACTGCATGATGTTACACTTTTGCGTATAAATATGACATTTTGCAAAAACTTTGTACATTACAAACAACATGATAAGAGAAGAAAAGAAAAAGAAAATATAAAAGAAAAATGAATGTAAAAATTGGTTACATGTTTTAAAAAAGAAAGAAAAATTTACAAACAAAGAATAATCAGTAGGATCATTTTAGTAAAAAAACATACAGGTTCTTGCAATCAAAGATAGACTTCTTAAAATTTATATAAATGAATTTTTTTTTTGTTTTTAGTTTTTGCTTTTTTGTAAAAGACATCACAATGATATAAAGGTTTCATTTGAATACCCTCCAATGATTTCAATGTATTCAGACAAGATGGTTAATGTATAGGGCATAAAGACTTTTAGATAGCTAACTATTGGACAATGATAACTTTATAAACATAGTTGGCTATACAGAGAGGCTTTAAGAAAGGATGTTCACAAAACTACAGAGCATATTGAGATGTGGGTGGAATATTATTTCTATAACACTGCTGCATAACATGCAGGAACTTAATGTTTGCAGAATGGGGTTAAAAAAAAGATGTGAAAATAATGATGGCAAATTGTGGAACACTGAATAATATCATTTCAAATTTTGATAACTTTTGTTTGATCTAGTAAATTTGAAATTGTTGTTATTTCTGTTATAAGTATTTACTGGAATGATTTCGAACTACCACTGAAACAAGACAAAGTCTGCAATTTCAGAGAGAAATAAAATTGAAATATTTTGTTACTGGAGAAAAAAGACAGGAAGTGTCTGTCTCATAGATGTTCAAGTTTCAATTTTATTTTTCAAGAATTTTAATAATAATAATAATTCTAACTTTAAAAGATTTCAAAGTTTGTTTTGGCTTTATAGAATAAATTATAGTATCATTTTTATTTCACCTTATTCAATTCCTAGTCAATATAAAAGTGGCATAATAGCTTATCTAATGCAAGTAAACTATTAGTGTTTTGTTAATATTTTTACAAACACTATCATAATTAAGAAAATTATAAGAGAGGAACATTAAGAAATATAAATAGAGTATATTTCATTAAAATCTCTTCTCTTCTGAATATTTTCATTTTTAAAACATCCCATGTATAAGAGCAGTAATGATTATATTAATTATGTTGTCAGAGGTGACCTTCAATTTTAATTATTCATTGTCAAAAAAGTAATTAAATGACATTTTCAGTGGACATATTCACAAAATGATTACTTTATTTCAGGATGAAATCGATTGTACCTTGTCATTAATCAAAAAATATTCCAAGTTCTGATGCAAGAAGCTTCAACTTTAAAATGTCTGCTGAGTATACAAAGGATTCAGTAAATAATTCGTTAACACTCAAAGGAACTTAATACAATTGCAAATTATTAAATGTATTTGTCATAACTTATTTTCACAACCAAATACATGTTAGATGCAGTGGCTAGCAGTGTAAATCACTGCATGTAACAGTGCAGTGTAAATAGGCAAGAAGAAACCTTGATCAGTTGTTTTGAGACATATGTCAAAGCAGACGATCAAACTCCAGTTTGGAACATCAATGTAAATCCAAACTTTATTAATTAACCATAATGAACTGATCACACAAGCACCACACTTTTACATAAAATAATGATTATATATATATATATACATATATATATATGAAGAAGCTTGGGTTAAATATTTACAGAATTAGAAGATAATTTGCTAAAAATATGGTACCATTAAATATTGAGCAAATTACTTGGAAATATAAAGCGACATAAATGTCAATAATGTGTTTCACCTGAAATAATACATTTGAAGCTTATGACATTTATGAAAGGTTACTACTAGAAATGTTTATGATCCCAGATTCTAGAGTCAATATGTGTATGTATCACTTATCTATAACACCACAAAATAATTCCATCTTAAATATTGAGTTTATATTCACATAATTCTATATTGATTATCACAGCCAACTGGCTTATTTCTTTAAACTGAAAGTGAAAAGTAGTGAAAGATAATTAACTGTTTAGTACTGAATATTGTCATTCTAACTTTAAGATATAATCTATGTAAGAATTATATAAATGTAGCTTATAAAAGTTTGACTATCTGAAATTGTGTCACTCCTTATTAATCAATTTAGTAGATAATAGCAAATAACTGACATGGCTTTAACACCATCCCACCGCAACAGTTACAAGGTGTGCTATAATACAATTCCATATCAAAACTTACTTGAATCTGAGAAGAAATACCATAAACACTAATTTATCGTAACAATTACACATGACAGAGGATACAGTTTTATAGAAGCTGTTATAACAATTCATCATGAAAGACACCATGTTTTTACAACATTTACAAGAGGTGTAGAGGGACATATATATATATTTTTGCAACATTTACAGGTATTATGGCAAAACACCATTTAACAATAAAATTCCTGTGATATATATATATATATATATATATATACACACACCATTTTACAACATTTACAAGGAATATGACGGACATAATTTTTATGGCAATTGTTAACTAAGCAATTAACAATACAAAATTTCAAGATATGATTAAAGAAAACAAAATCAAGAATTAAAGGATGTTTGTTAAATTATTTTGAATTATTTGTCAACTGTGTAAATCATTAGAATTAAATGAAACGGTAATGCACATATAATCCCCCAAATGAAAACATTTATACATTTTATTTGCAAAAAAAAAAAAAAAATTGCTAAAACTTTTTAGATATATAGATTTAAAAGAAGAATATTTCCTAGATAAAATTTGCAGAATATAAATAATAATTATTCTTGTTAAAACTAAATAAATGAATAAACACAAGTGATAATATGAGTTCTATGTCTTTTAGTCAGTGAACTGTGAGAGCACTTTTAGTTCATAAGCAAGAGAGATAAAAAAAAACCCATTCTATTTGATTTGGAGTTATTTAAATAAAAAAAATTACCATTATTATTATTCATAATATTTATCAAAGCTTCACAAGATGTAGCAAATCATGAAAAACAATTTAAAACTATCAATGACAATATTTAAAAGTCCATGTCTATACTACTGGTAATTAACCTGTAGCACGCTGGAGAAAAATTCATATTGCCATGAGTTTACTCCCCTCTCAATGCATAACAATACAGGGAACAAAACTCTACAGCGACATTAGGTGCCTAAGCGTGCAGAAGGTTAAACTAGTTTATTGATGACAATGTATTTCATGTCACACATTTAACTAGAGAGTTACTAAATTTTTAAAATATATTGCACAGTCTATAAGAGTTTCAAACAACTGTAACTTAGGTTTCAAAGGTTCATAAGACTGGTGCTTAACATCCATTTCCATTCATTTGTTTCCTGTAAGTTTTTTTTCCTTTTCTTTACCCATCAAACAATTTTACAATGGGAGAGGGCCACACATAACTAAACTTCACATTACTTTAAAAGTATTTGAAGTAGGTGTGTTTTTTTCATTTGATATCATCTGAATTATAGTGGGTTAGGGAAACCGACACAGAGACAAACAATAGAACTAGGTAACTTTTCTAACATTTTGGGAAACCTGAAACATTTTGAAACAGAAAAAACAAAACAAAAGAAACAACAAAAAAAAAACAGTACTCCTCAAATGAAACTAATTTTACCTGTTCAGGTAAGCATGTTTTGTAGTTTAAAAGATAACCTGGTATGTTACAGGTTTCAAATAGACATTTAAAAACAAGTATCTCATACAATGATGAACGGGCATGAGATCCATGTATTCTTTTTCTTTTTCTTACATATGTACTATATAAGAACAATGTTATTCATTAAACGGATAAAATATATCATAACATTTATGTAAGACATACAGCTGAACCAGAGTCAAACATATAAGAGAGACCGGAGCAAATATACAGACAATGTTAAAAATAAGATAAAGAAATGCTGGTGATATTTTCAGAAACCAGTAGACTTCATATATCTGGCAATTTGAGACAGTGAATGATTTTAGTTCATCCATCCTGGTGAATACCATTTTTAATAGATTTTGTATACATAATTATACACACACACACGCGCAATAAAACAATCAGTTGACCATAATGTTACACAATATATAAAGAAGCACTAAAATAATGAAATTTCATCCATTTGCAATTTCCCTTAATTCAATTATACAGCTACTGTCTCTCTCATTCTCTTCATAGACAATGTGACCTTCAACAGCATCATCTTTGTCTGGTTCATCAACAGAACTGTTTTGTACTGAATTGGTCATATTACTATCTAGAGCAGGACTGCTGGTTCCAGTAACACCTCCTACATTATCATCCGAGAAGTAAGAAGCTTCCTGTTGGGCTAGGTGGGACAGTAAGTTGATTGGCTCCCCAAAGGTGCCGATATCTGGTGTGCTGGGTTCAAGCTCAAAAAGTTCTGGAGAGGATAGGTGCCCAACATCAACATAAGGGACTTCTTTAGTAGCTTTGATAATTCTCTGACAATAGAGATCTTCGAAGTTAATTGGATATTGATCATTTTCCCTGAAAAAAAAAAAAGAAAAGAATTGATTAATGTAAGAATATTATAAAAAGTAAAATAAGAGAATAATTTTTAAAATAACATAAAGCTGAATTTATATTGTTGAAAACAGAACTACAAATTTTTTTCAAAACAATGAATTAGTAAAATTTATGAAAATATTGACCAACATGAAGACACACCACTAACAACCACTGATTTAAATAATATCTGAAACTGATATCTGAAACTGATAGTATATTTCATTTTGCTTTTTAACATTGCTGTCATAATTACAACTTAATTGAGATTATAATTATAACATAATTAGAATCTGAACATTTTTTTTACATACTTTATCTGTGTGTGTGTGTGTATATATATATGTATATATATATATATATATATATATATATATAAAATATAAAAAAAAGTCGAGTTATTTACTGCTTCTTCAGAAAAAAT
>JAOPUL010005356.1:15084036-15095971 GCA_027564515.1 Octopus rubescens
GGGCTCCATTTGTGAGGCTCGTCTTTCCGCAGCTCGTCTCCTTGACGGAGCTGCAGTCCTGGGTGAAGAAAAGACCGGGACTGGGCGCCTGGCACTTAGAATGTCGTCAGGCGCTCACAGCCCTCTACCAGTCGGGAAATGGGATCGGTGGATGTAACGCTTTAGAAATTTATAGAGGATTAGTGGCGGGAAAGTGCGACGATGTTCTCGGGGAGACGCCACAATAGGATGAAGTTTCATGCCATACTTACGGCATATTATTATTAGTATTAATATTGTTTACTTGTATTGTTACTATCAGTGGTGGTGGTGGTGGTAGCACTGTTGTAAACTGTGTTGTTACTTTTGGCGTTATTGTATTTCGTATTATGTTCAACGTTCAGGCTATTTTTTGTTTATTTACTATAGTCACGATGGCTTTGTTGTAATTGTTGCTCTTCTTTCTATGATCGTATTTGCTGCTGTCGTGGTTGCTTTGTATTTTTGTCATTGTAGTGACTGCGCTGGTGAGGTAGCCGTTGTCATTATTGTTTAGTGTACTTTCAATGGCCTTAGAAAATGGACTGGTATTGTTCAACCTGCTAGTTATGCTGCTGTTATCTATATGGGAGAAATATTCCGCGGCTGGGTATGTATTTTGGTTTCCTATGTCAGGAACGTAGGGAGTTAACTTAGCCGACTTGACATATATGTGCAATTGCACATTATTCTAATGGGCTTACAAGCTGTTTGATTCGTTTAAATAAGCTGTTGTTCGGTTGGTCAAATTGAAATTGCTAGCGTACGGAAGAGATAAGACGGGAGAAGATTTTAAGGAAAATGTTTCTGTTGAGACATTAATTAAATTCACATTTCACGTGTGAGCATGTGCTTGATTGTGTACGATATGAGTGAATCAATTGTCCTTTATTTCTGTGAGTTTCTGTATCTGTCAGGACAGCCGTAGCTTATAGCTTTCTTCTTTTTATTCGCCACTTTCTTTGTAATTCTACAACTATTTATAGAAATAAGTACTTATCCACTCACATACATTCACACATACTTAAACACACACAAACATACACATACATACACACACACACACACACACACACACACACACTAATACACGCAAAAATATACGAAATATATATACATCCATGCTATACGCACGTAACTATCTATTTTTAAAATATTCAAAGAATATTCATGTACGACTTCTCTCCCGTGTCTTTGTCGCCTCCCTGTCTGGTAATTCTTTGCTATTATCTGTCTGTCTCTCGCTCTCCCATCTTTCCTCTGTGCCGCTTTCTGTCATTCTCTTTCGCTTCCCTCTCACTACCACTTCCGCTGTCCAGTGCGCCGCCTCGAGAAGGAAATTGATTTATTTCCTTTTCGATTGTAGTTGTCGATGGCAGCGCACGTATTTTTTTGTTGTCTCGCTGTCTTTTCAAATCATCCAGGGTATTTCCTGTATTACGCTCACATTATTTGTCCTGTCCTTACAGCCCAAAGGCTTTGTTGAATATGTATTTAGTTTATATAAATTCTTTGTATATCCACATTCTGTCGATTTGTTTTTGTTACTTTTCCACAATTATGGTTTGTATAATGTTGTTTTATTTTAATTTTGGTTTTGTTTGTAATTTGTATACTTATTTAATTTTGTTTTTCTGTCCCTTGTTCGTTGCTACTGCTTTTATATTATACCAATTACATTTGTATTGTATACGCATATTCACACATATTACTCAAAACATGACATTTAAAAACACTATGTGTTTTTAAATCAATTATTAATATATACCTCTACGCAATACGCACGTAAATATCTCTTTTTAAAATATTCAAAGAATAATCCTGTGCTACTTCTCTCCCTTATCTCCCTCCCCTCTCTTGCATTTCTCTGCTGCTATCTGTATGTCTCTCGCTCTCCCACATTTTCTCTGTGCTGCTTTCTGTCTCTCTCTTTCGCCTCCCTCTCACTACCACTTCCGCTGTCCTGTGCGCCGACTCGAGAGGTGACCGACGTGTGTCCTTTTCGATTCGAGTTATCGATTGCAGCGCACGTGTTTTTTTTTTTTCGCTGTCTTTCCAATCCATCAGGATATTTCCTCTATTGCGCTCACATTATTTGTCCTGTTCTCACAGCCCAAAGGCTTTGTTGTACATTTATGTAATTTATTTAAATTGTTTGTATGTCCACATTCTGTCGATTTGGTTTCGTCTGTATACTTGTCTCGCGCCGTAAGGCCATATTTTCTGTTTTCATTTTCGTTCGTTTGTAAGTCCATATTCGGTCGATTTGTATTTGTTGCTTGTCCACCGTGTTGTTACTCCACTGCATTGTTAGATGGTAGGCCCTAATTATGGTTTGTATAATGTTTTATTTTAATTTTAATTTTAGTTTCTTTAAACATTAGTATTACTTCATTTACATTCATTAATATTTTCAGATAGTGAATAAATATTTATCCAGGAACACAATGAACAAACAATACAGATCCATCACAACCATTATGAAGTTACCAGACTTTCAGAGCATAATTTGATGGACTCACTAAAATGTCAGCAATAACCTGCGAATTATACAATATTGTAAGAAAATTCACGCGTAACATGTAATAGTTGCAGTAACAATATACATGAAAAATATATTCAGTAATAATTCCAGTATACATTAATGATGCATATAGTATTACTTTCAATAGCAACCAAATCTCCCTTAAACTCCACTTAAAGAGTGAAACAACATCTTCAGATACCCTGCACACACCACCCTTCGTTGAACACTGTTCCCACCTGCATGCCATGTGTATACTTACGCATGTACACAATCGGGGTATGGGATACAATGGTATACAATCAATGTAAAATATGCCATCTTAAAGATAGCGTGTTCGCATTAGTTATAGTATAGTATAATATAATGTAATATAATAGAGTCGGGCATAATATAAGAGAGTAAAACATAATATAGTATAACGTAATTTGATGTAATATGATATAGTAAAATATAACATAGCAGGATATATAATATAATATAATATAATAATATATTATGATATAATGTAATATAGACGGATAGATAGATAGATGTAAGCTAATAGGATATAATATAGCATAGCATAATATAAGATAATATAATATATCATAATAGAATAGAATAGAATATAATAGAAAATAAAAGAATAGGATAGAATAGAATATTGTAAAATATAATATAACATAATATAATCTCCCATATAATAAAACACTAAGTGTCTCTCGTCGGTCACGCTAGGGAAAGAAGAGTAAAACAACAAACGGAGTGGGAGTGGGTGATAGTCAGAGACGCAGGCAAACTGAGAAGTGGCGATGGAAATTCACACACACACACACAGACTATGTATGCACATACACATACAGACGTAGGAGGACAAAAAGCAAGAACAATCTTAAGATACTTGTAAATAACGATGGAAAACAGGAAAACCTATATGGAAATCGCAGTTTTACTATGAATATTGTAATAAAAGAACTTTTGGAATAGCGATATTTACATGTTAAGATGTATATTCGTATGTACAATATGGATATGTAAACATTAATAATCTGTGATTTTTCTCCATGGTTCATTAACCAATGTGAAACATGCACGGCCTTAAATGTTTTCCAAATAAAAGTGTAAAAGTTTTGTAAATACAGTATTATCATTTTAAATTAAATTGTTATAACTATCATTAAATCATTCAATGAAAAATTACTGTAAATTATCTGTAAAAAACCTGTCATTTTTTATAGTACGAATGGCAAAATACTTTATATATATATCATAGTGACTGATTATTTTGAGAAGACGGTTGGCATTGCCACATGTAAGATTTATTAAAAATATTTTTTCTTTTAATAAACAGTGCAAAGTCTTTAGACAGAAAATTTATCAATAGTCTCTCTCATTGTTTTGATGTGCTATTTTCTATCATTAATAAAAATGTCATCATTTTTGACGACATGGGTAAGCTAGTATACTGATAATTTGCTTTTTATATCCTCATATCATTGTGATATACAAGCACTAGTGATGGTGCCACATAGAAAGCACTGGTACTGGTGCCATGTAAAAAGCACCGGTGCTGGTGCCACATAAAAAGCACCCAGTACACTGTAAAGTGATTGCCATTAGGAAGGGCATCCAGCTGTAGAAACCATGCCAAAACACAATTGAAGCCTGGTGCAGCTCTCTGGCTAGCCAGCTCCTGTCAAACCATCCAACCCATGCCAGCATGGAAAACGGATGTTAAATGATGATGATGATGATGATTGTTGACAGGCACATCCCAAGAAGATGTTATCTCAAATGAATACCAGAGTAACTTGCCTGTCAAAGATGTATATACATTAAGTATGATACATAGATAGTTATTTTGATATAAAACTGCTTCAATTGTATATGCCAGATTTATATTCAGCTGAGCAGCTATTTGCAATGCCAGTGAATGTTTTATTCACTGTTTCCTATATCAGAGGCAACAAATCTCATCTAAGCATGTGACTGACTTTGGATACACATCACTGACAAAGCCCAAGAACATTGAAAAGCATCTGGCATTCTTGTTAACTGCTGCTGGGAGGATTTTTCATCTCCCTCCAATATATATTCTGTTATTAAACATAACATGTCTATAAGATATGTTATCTTGGATGAATACCACTGTAACTGGCCTGTAATCAACATATCTACATTAAGTATGGTATTTAGATGACTATTATAATTTTAATATTAGAAACATCATCATTAAATGTCCAGTTTCTATGCTGGCATGAGTTGGACGGTTTGACATTAGCTGGCCAACTGCCCGGACTCCATGTCTGTTTTGGCATGGTTTCTACAGCTGGGTGCCCTTTCAACCACCTTACAGAGTGTACTGGGTGATTTTCATGTGACACCAGCACAGGTGCTTTTTACATGGCACCAGCCCAGGTGTTTTATATATGGCACCAGCACAGGTGCTTGTTACATGACACCATCGCAGATTTTTTTTTACGTGGCACCAGCACCAACAGGCCATTACATTAATAAAATATAATTCTAATATAAGAAAAAGGCATACTGCAAAGTCTTAAGATATGCAAGGATGAAAAGATTTAAGTTCAGAATGTAAATCATTCCAAATTTTGAGATAAAGGAACTTATATAACTATGAAGCAATTATTTTAAGGATGTTATTATCTAATTTATGGGATCTCAGATGATTAATAGAGCCCTAGTTTGTGACTAAATCAAAGATGCCTTGCTTTAGAGATGGAGTAAGCTTAATTATAATTGTGTCCCTTAATGCTGTTTCTAAAAATTTTAATTTCTGAAATTAATTTCCTCAATATCTAAGAATAACAACTAATTAGACAAAGGCTCCCTCAAATTATTTTACATTCTCAGAAAGTGGTTACTTTATTGTAGATTTGGTTTTAAACTTTACCATATTGATGTTCCTTGTCTGATCCATTTAGTGTCGTAGATATCCAGGAGGGGGCCCCTGGTTCATGGTTTTGAGGAGTGTGGAACCACCTCTTAGCCATTATTGTTCCCAGGTCTACTCAGACCTGGATAGCAACACCTGTCAGGGTCCTAGCTATGAGTTAATTACTGTGTCACAGTATTGCACATGGAAGAAGCAACTCTCACTCACAGACACCCCAATGGACCCACAGCAGATGAGGACCTTCAGCCCTTTAATTGTTCATCTTAGAGAAAGTAAATCCATACAAATCCTAGATCCTCATAACTACTGGGCAATTGTTGCACCAGGCCAATACAAGTTTGGAGGACAAGAGACTGGGACTGGCTCTGCACAAACCATGCACACTATAATAATAATTATCGTACAGGTTGGTTGTTCAGCAAACCAAAAGACCAGCATCAACACATCACAATTTCCTGACAAAAAACACAATGCAGTTGTGTCTTTCTGATCCCTCATTCATCGAAGTGACAAGAGAGTCCAATATTTATTCAAAATAGATATTCAACAACATGGTCTTTCATTGAAAAATAACATCAAATGTATAGTAAATGTATTTATTACTGCTGAAATATATTGCTTACCGACAACTGTAGGCTCCAAATCAACAAAGACAGCTCTCGGAACATGTTTTCCGGTACCCGTCTCACTGAAGAAGGTGTTGAAGGAATCATCACTACCACCAACCGTCTTATCAGATGGCATTTGACCATTTGGCTGAATCCCATGTTCAAGGCAGTACAGCTCCCAGCAGGCATTACCAATCTGGACACCAGCTTGTCCAACATGTATACTGATACACTCACGCTGAAAAACAGAAATATTATTTGTCAATTTCGAAACAGACTATGACGATTATATACTCAAAAATTATTTTTAAGTAGGGTTCAAGATTTTAAAGGATTACAGAAATCACAGTATTTACTAGTGCTTATTTTATTATTGATGCTGAGAAGTGGTCCTCGTTGGGATTTGAGACAAAAACGTAAAGAATCTAAATACTGTAAAGAATTTTATTCAGTTCTCTCTCTCTACATGTTTGCGACAAGCCACCGCCTCCCTCTACCCAATAATTTCTCACAGTTTAAAAGATTTCTTGGAGAATTATCGCAAGCATTTCTAACACAGACATAAAACCCAAGATTTCCTGATGCTAGTTTGATTTGAAAAATTAAACAGTACCATCTTCGTTTCTTGAATGAAAAAAAAAAAACAAAAAAAAAAACAAAAAAAAACAGTAATTCTTCCACTGCCTTTCATTTTTTTTTGGCCCTTCTAATACTCCCTTGTTTCTACCTTTAAATTCTAGTCCTCCCTTTCGTTTCTACCTTAAAATTCTTGCACTCCCTTTCTGTTTTCACCCTCAAGTTATAAAATCAATAATCCTTTTTTTGCTTAATAATATTGATTTCTTTGAAATAATAATAGTAGTGGTCTCTAAAATAAAAGTGTTTAAGACATCAACTTACCATGGTTCTTCGATAAAATCTGAAGCTTTCCAAGTGTAGTGGTGTTATTTACAGCAGCAACAGAGATGCCAAAACAAGTCTCTCAAGCCTTGCTCACGAAGATGTAATGTACCGTTGTGAGACTGCCTGCTGCTATGTGTGTTGTGACCACGGGCGCCGTTTCTAAATGATCCACAATACACACGCTTCTCTCTCTTTTACCTACCTGATTAGCTAATTGGGGAAGAAGAAAACACCCAACTCAGTTCCTGATTGGTCGAATAGTGGTTCGAACGCGCGATTGTAAAAATTCAGGTGACGCAAGTAAGAAAGGAAAAGAGAGGATGAATGAATGCAAATGAGAAAGAAAGGAAAAGAGAGAATGAATGAATGCAAATAAGAAAGAAAGGAAAAGAAAGAAGGTGAATTTGTTTCCTATCGCAATTTAATATATTAAATCTAAGAACGATTCCATCTCGAGATTTATGAATGTATTATATATTACTATAAAACTGCACTTATTGATATTTCTTCATCACCACCACCATCAACAGGGTTAGGGGAGAGGGGGGAAAAGGCAAGTGCTACTATGTACAATAGAATAGAGTGGTGGTGGAGGAACTATTGTCAGAAGAAGAGGAAAGAGAGGAGGAAAACGAAAGAGAGACTCTACTGTGTTTGTTGTTATATAGTAGTTTGAAACTACATCGTTTTGCTAGCAGTCATTGAGTGTAGTCGTTTAAAAAAAGAAAAAGTAAAGAAAAGGCCACCTGATTGGAGAGATATGTTAGAAAGATGACGGTGGATCGTCGTCGTTATCGTCATCATCATTTATTGTCGTTGTCATCGTCATCGTCATCATTATCATCGTTGTCACCATCACCGTCGCCACCATCACCGTCGTCGGCGTCATCATTATCATCGTTGTCACCATCACCATGATCATCACATACATACATACATACATACATACATACATACATACATACATACATACATAGACATATACATACACGTACAGGCTGTGTGATAAGAAACTTGCTTCCCAACCACATGGTTCTGGGTTCAGTCCCACTGCATGGCACCTTGGGCAAGTGTCTTCTACTATAGCTTAGGGCTGACCAAAGCTTTGTGAGTGGATTTGGTAGACGGAAATTGAAAGGAGCCTGTCGTATATATATATATATATGTTTGCGTGTGTGTGTCTTTGTGTCTGTTTGTCCCCCACCACAGCTTGACAACCGGTGATGGCTTGTTACTTCCCTGTAACTTAGCAGTTCGGCAATAGCGATCGATATAATTAGTACCAGGCTCTATAAAATAAGTACTGGGGTTGATTTGTTCAACTAAAATTTCTTCAAGGCGGTGCCCCAGCATAGCCACAGTCTAATGACAGAAACAAGTAAAAGAATAAAAGCAAATATATTGCAATAAATCTAACTGTATATTTTTATACTTAGGGGCATGATTTTGAGCAGTCATTGTCCTTTATAGCATCAACTTTTAAGAAGTATGATGACAACATCAACAACTATAATAATAATAACAAACTTATTATTATTATAATACTTGGAACAGTGCATGTGTTGAGGAAAGTGTTGCATCTCTATGGAAAGGAGTTGGAGCTGAGACATAGATAACCCAGAAGAACATCAAAACTGGAGAGAATTGCAATAATATAAAAGTAATAATAATAATAATAATAATAATAATAATAATAATGGTTTCAAATTTAGGCACAAGACCTGCCATTTTGGGGGAGGGGTTTAGTCAATTACATCAACCCCATTGTTAAACTGGTACTCATTTTATCGACCCCGGAAAGATGAAAGGTAAAGTCGACCCCGGAAGGATGAAAGGTAAAGTCGACCCCGGTGGAATTTGAACTCAGAACGTAGAGATGGACTAAATGCTGCTAAGCATTTTGCCCGGCGTGCTAACAATTCTGCCAGCTTACCGCTTTAATAATAATAATAGTACCTTATTAGAGTAAAGTATGTAAAGCAAAGTTTTTTTATCTATGGACATAATCATTGCCTATTTGGTAGAGTGTGATGTTTATAGTGTTGTATGTGAAACAAGATATTTATCAAGATAATACTTTATTCTGTGACAACAGAAAAAGATAGTTTGATAAATTACTCACACACACACTTGCATACATGTTATTTTAGCTCAGTTAAAAGTGGACCAGGAGGAGTTAGCATAAATCTTACTTAATATTCAAACAAGTAAGATTAATTAATTCGCTCAATTCAATACCTTAGTATTTCACATTGAATGCAGTGGAGCTGCTATCTTTTACTTGCTTCAGTCAGTGGACTGTGGCTACACTGGGGCATTGTCTTGAAAAGGTTTTAGTTGAACAAATTGACCCCCAATACTTAATATATTTTAAAGTCTGGTACTTATCCTTTTGATCTCTTTTACTGAACTGCTAAGTTGCAAGGATGTAAACAAACCAACACTGGTTAAGTAATGAGGCACAAATGGAAATACAAAAGTACACACACACACACACACACACACACACACATACACACACACACATATATATATATACACACACACATATATATATATACACACATACACACACAAATATACAATAGACTTCTTTCAATTTCTGTCTACTAAATCCACTCAAAAAGCTTTGATCGGGACTGAACCTGAAACCATATGGTTGGGAAGCAAACTTCTTACCACACAGCCATGCCTGTAAAAAGCTATAAAACACCTTTCAGGGTTATAATTTGATATCAAATATTTTTTTATTTAATTATTTAATCAGATAATTTCTTCTTCTATAGTCTTACCTTTAGTTCGAAATGGTTGTCAGTTTGTTCTAAAGGAACCAGGAAACTTTTGGAAAAAATTTCTGCGAGTTTCTTGCAAGCTAAACCTGATAAATAGGATCAAATAAAAAAAGAAAAGTGTTCATACAAAGAACAAAAACATAATAATTCTTTTTTTTCTATATCACAAATGTATGCATTTATGATAAAAGTTAGCTTCCTTACTTCAGATTGACTTCACATAACAAAAAATGTCTTACTCATGTAAAGCTTTGTTGATATGGTGGGTATAAAGAGCTGTGAGACATTGTTAGTATTTTAAGCATGTAGTTAATAACTCTAAGAAAAAAGTTGGGCTTGATATTAATATTAAGGTTATATAATATGCTATATTATAATGTCTTACTATATAATATATAATATTGATCTCAAATTTTGGCCCAAGGCCAGCAATTTTGGGGGAGGGGATTAGTCAATTACATCGACCCCAGTGTTCAACTTGTACTATTTTATCGACTGCCAAAGGATGAAAGGCAAAGTTGACACTGGCGGAATTTGAACTCAGAACGTAAAGATGGACGAAATACTGCTCAGCATTTTGTCTGGTGTATTAACAATTGTGCCAGGTCGCTGCCTTGAACAGTATATAATGTTGGTTTCAAATTTTGGTACAAATTTTGGTACAAATTTTGAGGGAGAGGCCTATCGGTTAAATTGACCCCAGTGCTCAACTGGTACTTATTTTATCGATCCCGAAAGAATGAAAGGCAAAGTCGACCTTGGTGAAATTTGAACTCAGAACGTAAAGCCGGGCAAATTGCTTAACAGCATTTCACCCAGCATGCTAACGATTCTGCTAGCTTGCCGCTTTGGACTATATATAATATATTAATATTATATATAATATTCAATATTATAATATAAACAATTCTGTCCTAAATTTTCTTTTGAATACATTTAATATCAATTCAGTGAGAGTTTAGTTAACTACTATTCAATTATTTTTAAAGTGGGAATTAAAGTTATTGCTGCAATCATATAGAGAGTGAACTAAGCACATAATTTAGGATTAATTTTCCATAAATCCTACACTTTAGCTTTAATATTGTTTCCAGAATTAGAGCTGACATTGAGAAACACTAATTTCCTTGCATTTCTTCTGACTTTTCAATGAACCATCAACAACACAGTCTGATTCTGTACCATTATCTTCATCAGTTTGCAACAGCCAGAGTAGTAGATTATGAACGGGTGAAGGAAGTTAGAACATAAGTCAACTGGTTTTAATGATGATAAAATTATACCTGACAGC
Organism: Octopus rubescens; assembly: GCA_027564515.1. NCBI lineage: Eukaryota > Metazoa > Mollusca > Cephalopoda > Octopoda > Octopodidae > Octopus > Octopus rubescens. The sequence continues at coordinate 15,095,072 of JAOPUL010005356.1, forward strand.
TTAATAGTTGCTCTTCTTTGATGAAAACTATCATACATGAATGATTGAATCAAAAAGATCTGCTCAATGAACTCTTTTCCACTTGATTAAATGGTTGTTGGATAGTGATAGTAACCTTTATACTTATCTTTATTATAACTTTTTAAAACCTGAGTTTAATTCAATTTATATCTATATGTGTGTGTGTGTGTAACAGACACATTATGCCGGTCTTTAGAATGATTGCGTGGAACACAGCGGTCGACACTTTCATGTGAATAGTTGGTCTCAACAATAATAGTAAACATGGTAAAGAGAGCTCATAGACTGTTGATGAGATTCTAAAGAATTTTGTAGGAGTGGGGGATGAGGTAAGAATATTTAAATAGCACCAATATATATATATATGGATTGTGGGGGATATATTCTATATCCAGGCCATTTCCATATTAACATTTAGCAGTCAAGATGCAAAATCTCTCCATCTCCCAAATTATTGTAACAATTGCAGATATAATGATGTTGTTGTTGTGCTTATTATAACAACAATGAGTCATAAACCAATTGAGACCAATATAATCATCATCATCATCTTCCTTTAACGTCCGTTTTTCCATGCTAGCATGGGTTGGATGGTTTGACCGGAGCTGGCGAACCGGGGGGCTACACTATGTTCCAGTCTGATTTGGCTTGGTTTCCATGGCTGGATGCCCTTCCTAATGCCAACCACATTACAGTGTGTGCTGGGTGCTTATAATGTGCCACCGGCACCGGACTCTCAACGCTGATGCTTTTATGTGGCACCCAACAGACGGACATATTCGAGGCCATTCGGAGAAGCTTTACCTCCGAAGGTTTCGGCTTAACAGACGCAAGGCAGCGTTCTCGGTGCGGGTGGCAGGACCGTGGAACAGACTGCCA
>JAOPUL010005356.1:15191319-15202167 GCA_027564515.1 Octopus rubescens
CACACACACACACACACACACACACACACACACACACACACACACACACACACATACAGAAACACACACACCCACACGCACACACACACACATACATACATACACATACAGAGACATAAACTCACAAACACACATATATCCATATATGATTTGTGTGTATACATAGTTATTTGGATATAATGTATATGTGTGAATGTGTGTGTTTGCATGTGTGTATATGTGTGTGGGTAGTGGTGGTGGTGTTGAGTAAGTGAGTGCCTGCATGTGTTTACGTGTGCCCCGTACAAATGTGTACTACATAAAGATGAACGATTATAGTATTTTTCCATGGCTAAAAAGCTACATCAACGAGTCAAAAGCGCGGAGCTTTGTACAAACTCACAAATCCAATTGCGATAACAGACTTGCAAATGTCATGATCCCTTATCTCTTTCCTCTTGTTACAGCATAAGAAAAGAAAGAGTAAATAATAACGTACGTGGAAACATTACGAATGCTCGATAAGCAGATGTTTACACCTAATACACCTGCAATATATCAATGAATAGTGACCAAAGAAGGTGGAACCATAATTATTCCAAAAGTAGACGAATATAAGTAAGAGCTGAAGAGAAAATTCTAAATTTGGGAAATGTGTATATGTGACTAATGCTAACAGCTGAAGGATTACAAATATTTTCTCATGTTCGTACTAAAATAAAAAAGGAACAGATAAAATATAAAAAATAATATTTTAAAACCGTTTACACGGCCCAAACTCTGTCCTTTTGGATCATAGCGATAAACGATGCGAATATCAACTAAATACTATGTGTGTCGTGATTTAGTGAGGAATGTGTGTAATATATTACAACCCTCATCTAACAGCATACGAAGATCCCATGTAAATGCAGAAAACAGAGTTAAGGTTTATTCACACCGTTGACAATTAGATACTTATTAAACAATCAATAAAATTAACCGACTCTTGAAATGAACAAATGTGCCCACCGTACCAACTGAACTGTCTTGGTTAGCTGTAACAAGACAATAATTAGTTCACATGCCACAGACAATTACCAAATGAATGGAACGCAAAATGTGGCGGTATTGATCCAAGCATTCATAAAAAACATGGAAGACATACAATAAGCTTGCAAAATTCATAAACAATAGAGAGAAAGAGTCAGAATGCACGTATGGAATTTTCATCGTGAAGGACAATATTACATTCTCAATAAAAAAAAATAATTGTATTAATTAAATCAACAAATCCAAATTATAGTCTCAGTACATATCTTCCTTCAGCCCTATGTAGCTGGCACTGATTCAATACGGCGGTGAATGTGTGTTTATGCGGGGGCAAAAGACCAACTTAACGGAAACAAATGTGATACAAAGTTCCATATTGTGTCCTATCAAAATTACGGAAACACATTGTTAACCGAAGTCTGCAATGGACAGATAGAACTGTTATAGAATTGTTTAATGAAAAGTTGCATTTCGACAGCTTTCTGCACTGGTGTGTCCTGAAAACATTAGATATATTATATCATAAGTGTATACAAACAAAACGGAGGCCATGAGTAAGCGATGCACAGGGGTGAATATGCTGAGAAGAAAATGTATTCTCACCCCTTGTAGAAGAAGAGATTTTAAAATAATCCCCTCTCTCCACTATTTTTCTAGCTTGGGTTAACAATGTTCAACGTTTTAATACAGAAGACAGACATAGGCTAGGAATGATATTAGCGAACAAATAGCTTCTGTCTATGTATGAATGCTAGTTGTATGTAACACGGTATAAAGAATTTGAAATGACGATACATATATCACACTCATTCTGCAAATAAACTATCATGAAATTCTGTTTAGCAATTGCAGCAAAACAAACTTAGAGAGAAGGAAATTAATGGAACGCACTAATATCATATTAAGCAAAATAACAGATATTCGTATAGGCTATAATTACATCAAGCGCAGACTTAGTGACTTAAACACACAAATTAACATCTGTATGGTATAAAACAGACAGAATTGAAAGTTTGATTAATAAGGATGATTACAGGCGTTCGATAACAATATTTAACACACAACTAAATGCCTAAATAGATAGGTATGACTATTTTAATTGTTTCCGGAATAACGAATATAAATGAATAAGCAAAAATAGACACATTATCAATAAATCACATTAGTGGTGTTTAGATTACTATTCAAATATTGGTCCTTAGAAGTTCTATTTTTCCCGAGATGATGTTATATAGTGGTCTTCTTCAACTAGAAAACGCAAGGAAACACGTAGAAAGAAGAAATCAAATAAAGTCTCTTGAGAACCAGAAGGCGTGAAAATAATTTTGATGGTGTTTTTGGCTTTTCTCAGGTACACTAATTAAGTATGGATACCAGAAATTACCCAAAAGAAATAATGAAATGAAACAATAATATATATGTATGTAGTGAAAGCGATGAAACAGAATCATGGATCATTTCTGGCCACATACTAATAAATACAAGGGAATATTTATATACATGTATTATAGTCTGAGGGCGTCTATTCGTCATATTAGATAATATACGAATGTTATCATAAGAAACCATTGAAGACATAGAGTGCAAAAATACACAAAAGAAATGAAAAAAGAAATTCTGAGACTAATCAACAACTCAATCCAATTAAAAAAAAAAAACACCTATGAAGTATAAACTGAAAAATAAATCTTACAATAATACAAAGAAGATTAATCAATATAGATTCGCTATAACTATAATATTATACCTGCAATATACTACGATCATTTTCAGAATCGAATTGTTATGGCCAAAGAATAACTTATACTAACCACCTATGAACACTTAATATGTTAATACATACACTTTCAGCTATGCAAATGATAGGATATATGTAGACAAAAACACAGTCTATATTAGGCATGACTATTGATTGCATCTAATCTTAGAGTGAGCACTCACAGCTGAAACAACTCTAATGACTTATGAGACGAAGTCAAATTACTATATGAATAATCTAATAATCCCAACAAAACTTGCGCTTATACTCAACAGAAAGCCCGCTACGAACGTCCTAAATATGATATAGCCAAAAGACAAAAGGGAAGAGGTCTGAATCTACGTTAATGTACTGAAGGAGGCTGTATTCCTGCGATTAGAAGAGTCGAGAAGAATAGGTATTGATAACTCAAGGCCATTTTCCCGCCTAGCCCACTTGCAGTTTATCTAGGTATAACGATTCGACCGTAAAGACACTCTTCAGCAAATTCCATAATTCTATACTTTCACGAAAGACTAACCACTTTATCAGTTTAAATTGTAATTTATCATCGAGTTGTCATCAAAAATGGTTCTAATTCATTTAAAATATATCATTATGTAAATTCCGAATAAGGCTGCGAGCTGGCAGAATCGTTACCGCGCCGGGAGAAATGCTTAACGGCAATTCTTCCGACTTTACGTTCTGAGTTCAAATGCCGCCGAGGTCGACTTTGCCTTTCATTATTCCGGGATCGATAAAGTGAGTACCAGTTACGAACTGGGGTCGATAAAATCGACTACTCTCCTCCCCCAAAAAATTCAGTGCCCAGTATAGAAAGGATTATTATTAGAGATTAATCCCGTTCGTAGTTACATCTCAGGGATATATTACCATGGTAACGTGTCTCTATTTCCATTTAAATAACTACAATACACCTTAAAATCATTTATCTTTACATAGGTATACACCTGCCCATACAAATGGATAAAGTATTTGAAATAAATCTTATGAACCACTATTACATATTAGGAGTCATCCTCTTGTTTTCATGGAAGTTGATATCAAATATTTGTTTCTATATTCATAGAGTCATAAAAGATGAATAATATCAGTGAACATTAGGCACCGAACTCATAATTTCTGATTTGATATTTGAAAATGTTATGTTAACTGTTTGAGCAAGAAGGTTCTTGGAAAAAGATAACAATACAGAGCAAAGTAATAGAAAATGAAATCGAAATATAGTATTTATCAGATATTTACAGCTAATACGACATATATCGATTGCGATTTAATTATTTATGGAGAAATAAATAGAAGTGTGTTGTTCGTGACTTTTGTAAGGAAAATACGCTAGATAAATCCAAAATGTTTCCGACCAAGATTAATAACAAAGATATCGTGGCAAGAAACAGAAGAGAATTTGCTCTAAATATTTAAACATGACAATACATCATTGTCGTAATAATAATAATAATAATAATGATAATAATGATAATAATAATAATAATAATAATAATAATAATAATAATAATAATAATCTGTTGGAACATTTATTTATCTACCAATAAACACACCCATTCTTTCTTTTTTTAAATAATTCCTATGGAAACATTTCTGATAAATCCCATAAAAACAATGGTTGTTATAAAATCAGCCTAAATATCAAGTTAACCCTTATTTATAAGTCCTATGTACATCATCATCAACATATTTTCCCAAGTTGCCAAGAATATTATTAGAAGAAAGCAATTAAACAGAAGATTAGTGAAGTTATTTGGTGAAGATTGTGAGGTCTCTAAATAGAGGTAGAAATAATAACAAAAGGTCCGAACCAAAATATTAATCTATTCTCCAACTTGTAACACATCAACAAACACTGAATTTGTTTTTATTTCTACTCCAATTCATGCTGCTTCAGATTATCACCAGTCGACCAATTATAGTGACTAGTCTTAATTATATGAGGATTTTTTTTGTTGTTTTTCAGGAGGAAAGAAAATTACTACATTTCTTTTTTGTTGTAAACCATAATAGCCTGTAAAACTAATTGTAAGGTCTGGTGCCAGTAAAGCTAATTAGATAAGAGACAAAATTTTCCCTGGATAGGATGTCAATTGCTAGTATCATCTTACAGTGGATATCAGCTCACACTCTATAACTAGAAATTCCATATTCTTTGATGAATTCCTAAGATCCATGGGGTATGTGCTTATCTCCAATGTTCATGGTGTTAAATAGATGAAGGATAAATCTTCATCTGACTTTGACACTGATCTATGACATATTTCCCTGTGGAAGGACTTGAGTTCTGCAATTGTAGGTGACAAATGCTCCCCTCCCAGCTGAAGGGGTTTTTGTCTTGCAAGTTACTTGGTGACCCTATTGGTGCTGGTGCTATGTGAAAAGCACTGGTGCTGGTGCCACATAAAAAGTGCTGGTGTCACACAAAGAGCACTGATGATGGTGCCACATAAGATGGCATTGGTGATGGTACCATGTAAAAAGCACTGAACAAAGAATGGAGAAGACACAGTAAATGGTAGGAAATGATAGAAGAGAAGCAGTAATGGCAGTTACATGCCTTTTGGTGTTATATATATATATATTACTTTTATATGTCTCCTTTCTCTACCAACCTCTCACTCCAATCACTTTGTATCTCCCATCAAACTCTTACTTCTTTCACCCAAGTTCATCTTCTGTCATCATCCACAGTCTTCCGTTCACATCATGTTGTCTGGAATGAACTCTTTAGGATTCCTTAGTCTTACAGGATCCATAACAGCCTCTCCCTTCCACAATAAAGTACATCTGATACATTCTCTCTAAAGTGGTTGGTGTTAAGAAAAGCATCGAAACGAGAAAACCATGCCAAAATGGGACATATGAATGAGACATAATCCTCTGGCCTATCTAACAACTAGTAACTCCAAGTAAGAACTGACTTAGACTTTGATGACCTGTCCAACCCATGCTAACATAGAAAGAAGAAGCAAAATGATGATGAAGACAGCACTACCACCAATACTGCCAATGATTTTGTATGGAAAGTTTATTAAAATTATTTTAAAGTTAAAAATTTAGAAAAAATATACAGAAAATCAGTTTATCATGTTTTATTAATCATACTTATGTTTAACAGAATTATGAATTATACATTTTTGAAGATGTTCAAACATTAGTTTGAGTTTTCTAAATCCTTAGATTAGTTTTTAAAATCTGTGGTGCACCTAAATATCTCTTCCAATGAAATATTTGACATTTAACTCTCTCTCTCTCTCTCTCTCTCTATATATATATATATATATATATAGAGAGAGAGAGAGTGTGTATTAAATGTCAATGAGTGACCTGGGTGGATGGAATAATGGCTAACATTACCAAAAGGTGATGGAATGTATGAGATATGAGCAAATCTGATGCAATTCCTTGTTTCACAAACATCACAATGAGAAGGAGATGTAGGGTGATAATGGTGCTGGTAGAGGGGAATTGATTTTGAAGAGATCCAATGCCATCCCTTGTTATACAGGCAGCATTATAAAGTAAATAGGAGAGAGATGAGTGCATCAAAGAGACAGTGGGTGGAGCAGTAAATGGAAAATTTACAAAGAAAATAACAGGTGAGAGATCAAAATGTATATCATATAATCCAGCTTCCATCACTGTGTGTCATTAGTTATCACAGTTTTTTGTGATCTTCATGAGGCTCAGCATTTTGAGATCAGTTTTCAGCACTTGGTCCCATGTCTTTGATCCAATACTAACCCTTGAATAGGAGAGAGAATGAGTGACAGAGAGAGAATGAGTGACAGAGAGAGAATGAGTGACAGAGAGAGAAGAGAGTACAGTTTGGGGTGGGGGTGGGGGGAAGCAGATGGAAATTGAACAGGAACATAAGGAGTGGGAGACCCAAATGTAGATATATTATATGCTGCAGCCTCCTCTCTACCCGCCATTTTTTCATATGTTTTATCATATTTGCATAAGTAGAAAAATCTTCTCAAGTACAGCATGTCAACAATAGTTATAATCAACTTCTTTGTGAGGTGCAACATTTTGAGATCAGTCTTCACCATTTTGTTCTACATCTTCCCAGATCTCCTCCTTCCACAGGTTCCATCTATTTTGAATGTTCAGCGCATCATTTTATACAGTTGTTAACCTCCATATGCATCACGTGCTCATACCAGCACAAGCTTTTCTTTTGCACACATTTGATTCCTCTTATATCCATTTTCTTTTTCTTGGCTCATTTGCATTCTGTTGTTTATACACATCACACATCCGACAAGAACATATTTGCTTCACTTCTTTCTAGTCTTTGAAAATCTTCTGCATTTAAGGCCCATATCTCACTACCATGCAACATTGCAGTTCATACAGAAATATCATATAATCTGCTTTTCACTTTAAGGGAGAAACCCTTTGATGTCAGTAGACTTTCTGAACTTTCTCCATCCTGTTCTTACTCTGACTGTTATGTTTTTCACACACCTACCTCCACTACTAATTAAGTAACTTAAGAGTAACCTAAGTAACAAAAGCTATTAACAACTCCTGGTGTGCATCTGCCACATATGAAGTCTACTTTCTTTGTCAGCCTGTCTGTGATTCCATAACACCTCTTGTACATCCATAACTTACACTGAGAACTCTGTATGTAATTTCCTTCTAAATTTACTGCACATTGAGCATAACCCTTTCTTTGATGGTAGCAAAGTCCAGTCTTTTTTCCCCTACATACTAAAACTTTAAGCTTTACTAAATTTACTTTGAGGTATCTCAATTATAGAGTTTGCTTTCAGGTCTGGAATGCTTTTTTTCTAAATCTTCCACAGAATTAGGCCAGCAGTATACAGGACTTCCTATGGACAGCAGGTCATAAACATCTCTGTTATGGCCTGAAGGACTATAATAAACAGGAAGGAAAAGGTTCTAATCGGTTCCTTCCTGCACTTTAAATCTGCTACCACAGTTTTTATTTTTTCATGCAAACTGCACCACTAATTTCTTTTTGTTTCATCTACAATACATCATAAAGTTAAAGAGATAGAGAATCTCTGTTTCAACCTATATATAATTTAAAATATAAACTACAGAAAATTATTAATTCCTCCTTTATTCAATAAATGAAGCATAGTTATCAAGACTTTATCTTTAGAATTTCAGTTTGTAATTTTCAAATTTATAATGTTTATATCTTTTTTTTTTTTTGTGCTATCTCCATATCATAGCATAATACACCAGTGACTTGCGACTCACTTCTTGGGAACCACTGATATATTAGGTTGACCATTTTCACTGTTTCATATACTTTATTAAATGCAACTTCTCTGAAGAGAAAGAGAGAGAGAGAGAGAGAGAAAGAGAAAGAGAGAGAGAGAGAGAGAGAGAGAGAGAGAAATAGAAAGAGAGAGAGAGAGAGAGAGAGAGAGAGACTGTGAATATCTGCTGTATTAAACATTAACAATTTTTTTCTTTTCTATGCAGCAACATTACTTTGTCTCTCTTACAATAACTTTAGAAATTCCTTAGAAACAACAGAACAATAAACGTGAAATCATAAATCCATACATTCAGTTACATGATGAAATATTTTTTATAAATATTTGGTGATGCCGGTGACATGTTAAAAACACCCGTGCTGGTGACACGTTAAAAGCACCCGGTACATTCTGGAGTGGTTGGCGTTAGGGAGGACACCAAGCCAAAACGGACTGGAGTCTGGTGCAGCGCTCCGGCTTGCCAGTCTCCAGTCAAAGCGTCTAACCCATGCCAGCATGGAAAACGGACGCTAAATGATGATGATGATGATGATGGTGGGTGGGTAAGCAAAAAGAAAGGCTTCTGACATAAATTTAAATAATGCATTCTCATAGCAAACAAATCTATAATATATGAAATCTGGGGTCCCGAGTTTGGGAGCAATTAAAAATTATGATGATATCTATTAAAATATATGATGGATGAATACACAATAATACACATGAACTGTTAAAAGTAGGTTAAACATGTGTACAAAATAAGGCACCATCTATCAACTCGAATATGTAAGCTCACTTACTACACACACACACATAAGTCAGTGTGTATCATATTAAGGAAACTGGTATATCACTTATAGATTATATATATGTGTTTATGTGTAAGCGTGCGTGCGTGTAAAAGCACATTTATTTGATTGTAATTGCATTATACATACATACATATATACATACATACATACATACATACATANNNNTTAAGCCATGTAATTAAGAAGGTTGCTAATGTTTGTAGACCTTTGTTCACACCATCTTAAACAATTGTTTAATAACTACAATTATCATTACTACTATTACCACACCCACTAATCCTGAATGTCTCTACTGCACCTTATGCCCGTTAAACTAGTTTACGTTTATCTTTTGAGACCAACGTTTTTTCTTTTCTTTTTCTTTATCAAAGAGACACGGCGGAGCCTGTTTATAGAGAGATTCTGAAAGATAGCTTACTGCTATCATTAGTTAGTGCCGATCAAATAAGCGAGGTAAGGGTGAGGGAGAAAGAAACACACGGACATGGTCTTCGTCTTCCCTTTTTATATGAGAGAGGAAGATAGAAAGAGAGGGGGGGAGGGAGAAAAGAAAAAAAAGGTGTACACAAACACACACTCTAAGACACATGCGAATACACATTCATACACACGCACGCACACATTCATACACATGCACGCACATTTTCTTGCGCGCACTTTATCATTGGTTTCTCCCTCCTCCTCCTCCTTCTCCTCCATAGAAATTTGCAACGGATTTCCTCGAAGCTCATTCGATACAATAGTAAAGAACGAGAACGGGTCGTCCACTGAAGTCGTCAGTGGTAAGAGTAATAGAATTTATAAAGAAATATGCTCTACACATAAACAAAAACAGCAGAACTTCTAAGATACGGATTATTGAATTTGCCTGTAACAGCAATGTTATAATTTCTGTCAGACTTACTACGTTTTCTTCTCTGGCCAGCAGAAACTACTATTAACCAGTTTAAGAGATTCTCTACACACATACACAGGACTAATACTGAGTTGCTATAGGGAATCGTTGTCTATCTATACATGTGTATTAACATGTAAGTATCAGTAACAGAAACCTGTCAAATCTCTGGCTGAATAAACCCGATTCTCAAACGGACTTTTAATAAGACTAACCATTTTTCATTTTTAGTATTATTATTTATTAATATTATTGTTATTTCCAAACGAAGGAAAGGAATTGTTGCTAAATTACAATAATTTGTACAAGGCTTAGAATGTTTTGGATTCAAGTCCATTCAGGTAACCAGAGTTTTACTTAATATGTCACCTTCCTTATATTAAATCACTTTCTCTTTCCACAGTCCAGTTCGCGAAATCGTCCCTTCTTTATATACACACGCTCTATTTATCTCGTTAATATATTTTGAAAAACTTAACACCTTCCACGCCCACTTTTGATTATTTAATCAGACTATTCTGTAATTGATATTTATAATTTCGAAGCACAGTGGTTATGGGATAAATATTATAAAATAATATAATAATAAAATAGGAAAAATTTAAAAGGCCGACAACAAATCAATGTTTTGGCGATAACTAAACGGAACATGTGTTGGATCCTAAGATCGGTTCCCATGGCTATCTACTCACAGTAAATCAAATTATTGATGTTTTCCAGTTATGTACATCCATTTAATCGATTTCTTCAACTGGTCTTTTCTTTTTATGAGAAAGATCCCGAATTAGAAAGAAAAAAAAAAATCAACGCTTTATTTTAGAAAAGCTTTATCTAGGATATTTAATAACTAAAGTAGATGTGAAATATCAAATCTTTGAAAAATATCAAATATTGCGATGAATTTTTATTTTAATATTTCTTATATATAAATATATAAAAACCAATATTTTTATTCTTTGATCTTAGATACATTGTTTTTAATATATCAATGATGGCATTGTGTGCGTGCACGAGCCTGTTTACATACACACACATTATATAGGTGTGTGTGTGTGTATATATATATATATATATATATATATATATATATATATATATATTGAATGTGCGTGACTGATA
>JAOPUL010005356.1:15269632-15281571 GCA_027564515.1 Octopus rubescens
TAATAATAATAATAATAATAATAATAATAATAATAATAATAATAATAATAATAATAATAATAATAAAAATAATGATAGACATTGGAGTAACTCTTTCATGATGATATTTTGGTCTCCTGACACTGCTATGTCGACTATTAGACACTTCTTTTTGTTCCTCCTAAAAGTTACTATGTCTGGTCTTCGGTGCTCTAAGACCTTATCTGTGTCTAAGTCAAAGTCCCAAAGGATATTTCTCTTCCCGGTTTCTATTATTATTATTATTCTTATTCTTATTATTATTATTATTATTCTTATTATTATTATTATTATTATTATTATGGAATTCTCACAGCTTATTTTACTGGTATGGTGGAAAGTGTCCGCTGTCCACAGCCAGCAGACTGAGGTGACACTTATTTACTGGTCACGCGGCAGAGGATTTGATAGACAATGCTAAGTAAATGATTTTATGGGATTTGTCATGTTAAGGCAAACCATGGTATTGAACCAAGTAGAACAAATATAATCGTCAATGGAACCCCCCCCCATAAGATGATGAACTTTGCAGTAGTATTTGATAGAAAATGAATGGCAAAGTAGTTGAAAAAAATTGAGAAATAGCAGGTCCGGACCAAATACCTATAGAGATTTCGGAGGACATAGGCGACGACAGTTCCTGTGGTAATTTGTAGTGCATTCGGCCTAACAGCCAAACTGCAACCTGAGAAGCAGAAGTAGTTTGAAATTGAAACACGTATTATCAACTTACATAAAGTGGCATCTTGTGTTCTGTAAGAATCCTTAGAAAGATGCTTGAGGTTTGATGCCTATCACTATCAAATTAGCATGTATTGGTCTTTGAAGTAAAACTAATAATGCTTTCTGATTTAGGCACAAGGCCTGCCATTTTAAAGGGAGGTGGTTGTTAATATCATCGTTCCCAGGTTTCGAATGGTATTTTATTTTTATCGATTCGAGAGGGCTGGAACGTTAACCCTTTAGCATTTAAACCGGCCATATCCGGCCAAAATAATGTACCTGTTTTATTTTCAGACTGGCCAGATCCGGCCTCTCACAATTAACCTACAATATTATTCTAATAATAAACAATCACGTCATTGAAATCTCAATTCTACAAGATTATGCATGACTAACTCAAATCAATGTGAATAAATAAGTATTACGTTTGACAGAGAAATCTGAATGCTAAAGAGTTTAAAACATGACCCCGGTGGGGTTTGAACACAGAAGTTGAAACGCCGGAAGAAATACATCAATATATTTTTAGCAACAGTGTAACAATTGTGCCAACTCGCCTGATTACAGGCAAATGATTATAACAGATTCAATGGATATGAAATTATGTACACCGTAGACATTCGTAGCTACAGAGGAATATGTTAGTTAATCGTAAAGGCACTGTTTTCTCCCCATTAACAATTCCTTTCTTTTATTGGTCAATCATACTACTATTGCGATGCGGCCTCATCAACATCTTTTAGATTCATCTGATCTCAAATTAACAAAGAGAACCTTTAATTATTAATTAGTTTCTCTTTCTCTGTCTAGGTTTCTCTCTGTCTATCTCTCTCTGTCTGTCTGTCTCTCTCTCTCTGTCCCTCTCTGTGTGTCTCTATATCTCTCTCTTTCTCTTTGTTCCTGGTTATTTCCGCTTTGGTCTTTTTCTGTTCTTTCGTTCTTTCCTTTCTCTTATTTTCCTTCCTTCTTCCTTTCTTTGTTTCTTTGTTTCTTTCTTTCCTTCCCTCATACATCCTCTTTCTTTGTTTGTTTTCTTTCTTTCTTTCCTTTTCTCGTTCATTCATTCATTCATTTATTTATTCATTCTTTCATTGTCCCTTTCATTATTTCTTTGTTTCTTCCCTCCCTTCTCTTTTCTTTCTTTTTCTTTCCTTCCTTCCTTCTTCCTTCCTTTCTGTCTTTCTTTCTTTCCTTCCATCATTCACCCTCTTTCTTCCTTTCTTCTTATCTTTCTTTTTCCTTCCTTCCTTCCTTCCTTCTTCCTTTCTGTCTTTCTTTCCTTCCATTATTTATCCTCTTTCTTTCTTTCTTTCTTTCTTTCTCTCTTTCTTCTTTTCTTCCTTTCTTCCCTTCTCTAATTCATTCATTTATTCTTTCTTTCAATCTCCCTTTAATTCTTTCTTTTTTCTTCTTTCCTCTCTCTCTCTCTCTTTTCTTTCTGTTTCCTTCCTTCCTTACTTCTTTCCATCCTTCCTTCTGCCTTTCTTTTTTTATTTCCTTCCCTCATTCATCCTCTTTCTTCTTTTTCCTTTTCTTCCATTCTTTCCTTCTCTCATGCATTCATTCATCCTCTTTCTTTCAATCTCCCTTTAATTCTTTCTTTGTTCCTTCCTTCCTCTCTCTTTTCTTTCTTTCCTTCCCTCATTCATCCACTTTCTTCCTTCGTGCTTCCATTCTTTTTCTTTTCCGTCTTTCATAATCTGATTTTCTTTCACCTCTCTCCTTCATATCAAACCACTTTCCATATGTTAACCTATCTACATCTTCACTCCAAGAACTTGCTCTAGCAGTCTCATTTTAATCTTAATCATATGGTTGTTATTTCCTGCTCCTCTCCATATCCACTTGTCTCCTTTCGTTTGTCAAACGATAAGCAAGCACCAACATATCCAGTCTCTTATGATCATTTGATTACGTGATACACCACGAAACCTGGCGTATAATTTCTATTATCTTTACCCGTCATTAATAGTTCAGAGACGGATGATTACATTTGTTGTATTGCACATGAATAGAGAACTCACAAAGTATAGCCAAAGCAACTTCCCAATGACCGAAGGATTATTCAAAATGACACATAATATGGGAAGATTGTAGTTTGCTGTAATTTATGTTGCTGTTACTATATTCCACTCATAAACTGAAATTCATACAAAAGTTTTGAAAGAATGCGAATGAATTTCCGTAAAATCTCTCAAATTATAATCCATTCTGCTATAGCGATGCCATGAGAAAATAGATTACATTTGATGAAAGTTACAACTGTGCCTATTTATGAATTCCTGGATTTTCTAATGTCAGTCCAAAGTTTATAAGGAAAAGAATTGCTTAATATTTATAATATTGGTCCAGATTATGAAATATCGATAACAAGCGTCGGAGACAGTAGTATAAATGCTTTCCCAAGAACAATTATAGAATAATGATATATCAGACGAATCATAGCCATTCTTTTATAATCTAATATCATCATTGTGTTGCAAATATTAACTTCACCTATATAAACGCGTAAAGACCCCCGTCGGTCATGAATGACCATGACTTTTGCACTTAGAAAGCTCGCCTACTAGGAACAAGTCTGCTTGTTTGTGGAAGACCAGCAGTCGCCCATGCATACTAGTCTCCCAGAAACCGATGTTTTCCAAGGGAAAGGCAACGGTCGATACAACTTGATACCAGTGACGTCGCAAATCATTTCTACAGCTGGGTGAACTGGAGCAACGTGAAATGAAAGTGTCTTGCTGAACAATACAATCGAACTCACAACCTCACGAGTGTAAGCCTGACGCTCTAACCACTGAGCCATGCGTCTTCATACTATTATTTTAATAGGGATGTCTCATAAATTAACACTAACACTTTGTGAATCAACTAGTAAACGGAGAAGTGCTAGATTTATACACTATGGTATCAGATACGTAGCCTAGTGGCTGTGCTATTTCCCCAAGTAATATATGAATGACTCTTAATATTCACCAAGCATTTCATATGTTGTAGCTGCCAATAAAATATTGCTTCCGGACAGCTGATGGGTATTCATTTAATTGATTTTGCTTTTTTGTTTTACTCTACGGGAATATAATTCCTGCACGAGGGTTAAAATGAGTAAGTATAGAAATGGACGTTTCTTCATTTGCTATATACACATACGGTACGATTGTAGTAGAGAGAGAGGTGGGAGGGTTTGTAAGTCTCATTAACGTATTTAAACTTTTTATCTTTTTTCTCTAATTTCAGCAAATGGCGAAGAAAGCTAAAAATGTAAAGCGTGCTCGTAGAGCGTCAATGCGATATACCGGGGGATATGCAGAACCTGAAAATGGAGGTGTAAGTACAAATTTAACTACGTTATAGACAGAGAACACATTTAAGATGAGTGTAAGATCGAATGAGAGAGAGTTGAAGAGATGGAGAGAGGCAGAGAGGGAAAGAATGAGAGATAATGAGAGACAGAGAAAGAGGAGAGAGAGGGAGAAAGAATGAAAAAGAGAAAAAGAAGTAGAACTAGAGAGAGAGAGAGGGGGTCAGAGAGAGGGAGTGAGAGAGAGAGAGGGGGGTGAGAGAGAGGGAGTGAGAGAGAGAGAGAGATTACCTTAGATAGAGAAATAGATAGTTGGTAAAACGGTGAAAGAGAGAGAAATAAAGAGCGAAACCTCTTCGCGAATCGTAGGTTAACGTAATTGGAAAGCATCCAATTGATGTTAGATATAATTAAGGAATCTCAGAGAAATAAGTAGCATCTTTCAGTTTGGGATTTAAAGAGAAAGAAAGAAATAGAACGTTTGTAAAAATAAGACTAAGAGACGAGCGGCTTGAACAACTTTACGGTTAATATCCATTAATATAATAGCCATGTCTTCGCTTTAAAAGATACCTAATTTAAATGTATGAATATATAAAAGACTTATTGATATAGATGTGATCACAGAGTTAGTTTCCTTGTGTAAGAAATATATGAAATGTATGAATGAAGTCCATCACAGGACTGTAATGATTTCGTCAATTCTGAAACAAGTTGAAAGCAAATTCAATGACCAAATCCGACACAAACCTCAAATTACTTGCTCGAAAAATAAGCCTAATTTCTCGTAGGAACATCCAAAATTTTAATAATAATAATAATAAAAAAACAGTGGACAATGTAGTTAACATTCAACAAACATTGATGGATGGAATATCTTTTGATTATAGGCTACGATAATGAGGGCTGAAAAATGTATTTTTTAAAACGTTGAGAAAAGGTCAGGGACACAAAATTGTAGACATATATACTATGCAAGATCTTAAGAACTGAGACTAGGCTATTTGTAATAGGTCGAGGGAGAGCAGCAACAAAAACAAAACAGTTGCTGTGAGGAAACAAAATATCTTACCTGACATTCCATCTTTTCCGTAACACTAATATGCTCAACTTACTGAGGGTAGACGAACATAGTCTATTCATCGATCGCTGAAGATTACTGGGTAATATCTTATGTATCCAAAATTTCATCGTTCGCTCTAAAGCAAAGTGGGCGCTATAGGAATTTAAATTGTGAATGCTGATGTATATACAATACAGTAATAGATCTGGTCCATCGCTTTCAGTATCGTCAGTTTTTGCACAACATTCTTGTTTTTAAGGAATTAACAAACAGTAAAATAACAAGAGACGACAAAGTGACATTTATGTGATGAATGTAATTGCTAGAAATAACTGCCAAATCCTGCTCAAAATTTAAGAAACTTATTCAAAGTCTTGAGAAATAAATTCTAGCAATTCTTCTGTCGAAAAAAAAAAGATATAAGCAACTATTTGTGAAATGAAGGTACTAACAATATGTATTATGCCATATATCTATCCAAACACAACAACAACAATAACAACAACAACAACAACAACTACTACTACTACTACTACTACTACTACTACTACTACTACTACTACTACTACAACCGCTGCTGATGACAAAACGAGGCGCTAAAACCACAGCCATCACCACCACCACCTCCACCACCACCACCACTACTACTACTACTACTACTACTACTACTACTACTACTACTACTACAACTACTACTACTAATAGATGTGTGTAGTAGATCTATTAGTAGTAGATCTCTTAATAGTAGATCTACTACTAATAGATATACTACTAATAGATACACACATTAAAAATAGAGCAACCAGTTCTCCCTCAACTTATCCAGAAACGTTAAATTGATGGTTATACTCCCACATAGCCATGACAGTTGGGTGAATTGAATCAATTTGATTAGAATTAAAAGCTTTTCTTTTCTTGAAACGTAACAAAATTTCATGCCGAGGATTCGAACTTACGTTTTATAAGCTGGCTATTATTACCTTACTTCTACAAAATAAGTCATTTATAAGCCAATAATTCCATCACGTTCTCCACAAATCCACAATACCTTTGACTAGTAAATGCATTCATGATAAATTCTAGAGAACTTTTTTAAGGTTTCATAGCAATTGTTTTTCTATTTCTTACCGTCTTCTTTCATCTTTTAAGAATTAATTTTCCCTTCTTGCTGATCTTAAAGATTAATGCTTGATGATAAAATAACCACCACCACACATCAGATCACAACAATTCATGGCGATTGTTTGGGAAATAAGCCGTTATTATTATTCTCTACATAGAGTAAACCCCTCTTCCAGAGCTAATTAAATTAGAGGATTTTTCGAAATATCCAATTTGCTATTTTGTATAAGTAGAATATACAGAAGTCGAACACAAGGAAGAACAACAGCTTATGTGAAGAACTGCTGAAGAAATGGCAGAATTTGCTTGATTTTTATCATTGTTATCAATACAACAATGGATGCGTGGGTGCGGCGAACAAATGTTGGTTGCATCAGTTATAAGGTTTATAAGTAATAAATAAAGGGGATATTAAAAGTTTTGGAATTGACAGCAAATAGTCGCTAGTAATAAATCACGTGATTTAGTAATAGTAATTTAGTAATTATTTAGTAATAATAGTAGTGATTTAGTAATAAATCACGTGATAGAGAGTTGCATTCACGGTCGCAAAGTCATGGTTTCGATTCCCTGACCGGGCAGTGCATTGTGCTCTTGAGCAACATACTTCATTTCATTTTGCTCCAGTTCACTCAGCTCTAACTGAGTAACCCTGCAACGGACTAGCGTACCATCCAGGGGAAACGTTGTGATCTTGGTCACTTATACATTATAGAAACCGGTTAAACGGCCCTATGAGTCCTAGGGCTAAAGACAGTAATATCCAAGGGACTTACAATACACACATATCTACACACACACACACACACACACACACACACACACACACACACACACACACACACACACACACACAATCATATGTGTATGTAGCCACACATATATTTACATGCATTTATATATGTGAGTGAGTGTGTGTCTGTCTATGAGTGTGAATGTGTGCATCTTTTAATGTTGATAGGGTTCAAAAATGATGATAGTTTTGATAAGAATAAGCCAGCCATTCATTATTTTCCACAATATATCCTTGACAGCCAGTAAAACCATTTAAAACAACAACAACAACATAAAAAAAACTCAAAAGCAAAGGAAAGCATAATTAGAATAATCAACACAAAGACAAAAATTCCCTGAAGATTTTTTTTTAAAGAAAATATATGTATATTTATTCAAAACTTTGATGAGTTTATCGAGAAAATGAGTGAAGTAAGGAGAGGAGAATGGTTGAGAGAGAAAAGCAAGAGGACAAATTCATTATTCTATCAACAAAATATTTTCTCTATGAATATTTCTCTACATTGTGCAGAACAGCAGCACTACACACACACATACACACACACACACACACATAATAAGTAGTAAAATATGCAAACAGAAAATTATATGCATAGAATGCTGTATGGGACAATACACAAATAATTAAAAAGTTGCCAATCCTTATAGTAAAATTTATAAGGTAGACAAACAGAACGTTGTAACGGACAATACACAAAAAAATCCACAAAATATAGAAATATGCTAATCTTCTTCAGTTGTTGTCCAAGGGATCGAGGCAATTTCACATCCTTAACAACAATATCGCTAGCCCATGGTGATGTCAGCAACCGATGATGATATTGAGTTCTTTGGATACCAAATCCATGTTATAGTTTCAATTTCCAGCATTTTACCTAATATTACTAATGTTAAATTGGAGTGAAAAAGGCATGAATGCAACACTATTTTACCCCACCTCCCACTGAAATCTGAAGGAGTAGAACCACAAGAGCTACAATTACTGCAACCTCTTCATCATGATTCTCATCATCAATAACAGCAGGTTTCTATACTGAATTTTATACATTTATTCATATATCTTAAGCAAAGTAAGAACATTCTTATCTTTCATGCCTACTTGGAGAAAGCAATGAGAAATTACTATGAAGGATTTCCTTTAAAAAAAATCCGTCAGATAAGGCATATACAGGTTCACCAGTTGTCTTATGTGATATTATAAGCGAGTCAAAATATATGAGATTATTGTGACAGAATAATTAAGGTTAGACTAGTCATAGGCAACATAACTAAAATTGCTATCTTATTGCTATCTTATGTGCCACAAATAGGACTGACAGATGAGCAAAAGGACTGTTTCTATGAGACTCTCCTAGGGACTACCTTGATCACAAATGACAGAGACTTCATTAACATAGCTGGTGAGTTTTATAGACATACTGAGCTGTACCAAGATAGCTACTCCAGTGTATGTGGCTACAGATCCGAAACAACGAAAGAGAAGGGATCAAGGCTCTGTGGTGCAAATGACCCAACCATTTGCAATACTAATTTCAGGATACCAGTCAGCTGCTTGATCACTCACAAATATGATGAACACATAAACAAAATAGATTTCATTCTCACCAGGAAACAGAATAGACAGATAGTTGAGATCACTTAACATTAGCAGGGGGATATTTTAACAAGACAAGATGATCACAGACAGGATGTGAAAGATGTACATAAGTAGTTGAAAGTAAGGGCACCTGTGAAATATATTCTATCAATTGCTCTGAGGGTTACATATAAGTAGTTGATAGCCTTTGTTACCTAGAAAATCTAGGGGGTTTCCAGATACCCACCTCCAATAAACAATAGAGGTGAGTGTTCTGAATGCATAGTAACCAGAGTAAGAATGGGATGCATAAAGTTTAGAGAACTATTACTTCCGGCAACAAAGTGTTTCTGTCTTCAAACAAAGGATAAACTGCATGATAAGAAGTGTAATGTTGCATGGCAGTGAAACAGGAGCATTGAATGCAGAGGAAGAGAAAAGGCTAAGAAGAAATGAAGCAAGCATGCTACACTGGATATGTAATTGTGTAATGATAGTGTGCATGAATAATGAAGTACAAATGAACTGGAAGAAAAACTAGGTATAAAAGGCATCAAATGTGGTGTACCACAGAGAAGACTCTGCAGGAATGGACATATAATAGCATTAGGAAGAGCTTTCAGCCACAGAAACCATGCCAAAACAGATGACTGGAGCCTAGTGAATCCCTCCAGCTTGCCAAGTTCCTGTCAAATTGTCCAACCCACGCCAGCATGGTAAACGGCTGTTAAATGATGGTAATGATGGCTTAGTGGTTAGGGTATTTGGCTCACGATTGTAAGGTCGTGAGTTCGATAGCCGGCGGCATGTTGTGTCCGTGAGCAAGACACTTTATTTCACATTGCTCCAGGCCTCTCAGCTGGCAAAAATAAGAAATACTTGTTTTTCAAAGGGGCCAGTCTTGTCACATTTTGTGTCATGCTGAATCTCCTCGAGATCTACATTAAGGGTGCCCATGTCTGTGAAGTGCTCAGCCACTTGCACATTAATTTCATAAGCAGGCTGTTCAGTTTATCAGATCAACTGGAACACTTGTCGTCGTAACCGACAGAGTGCCAGTTAAGTTTATATATATATATATATATATATATGGATATATATATATAAACACACACATATATATAAATGCAAACACATATACACAAAAACACATGCATACTCAGCTACCCTATTATTGCTGTATAAACAATAAAATATCAATATGCACCTCCTGCTAGTACACACACACACACACACACACACACACACACACACACACACAGAGTGTTAACCTCTCTATCATATTTGGTTGTTTAGACAGTACTGAAGACATGTCATGTAGGGATTCAAGAATGCACACATAAGACTGTAAACCTGTTGTCTTGCAAGGCTCCTGAGAACTTTAGAACCTAGCAATGCAAAATAATAATGCATTGTATTAATTATGCAGCCCCTATCACTCTCCAGTGCTCATAGCAACTATGTATAGCATCATGAACTGGGCCAGTAAGAGTTAATTGTTTCTACTAGTGACACACTGCAATACCAATGATATGAAATGTTATCCTTAAGTCTCTCTATGTTTTTTCCCTTCCTAGTGAGTTGTTTTGTCTTCTTTAGGTTAAACCACAGATGAACTAAATGGTACAGCACTGGACTAAATGCTCATATGATATTTAATCAAATGCCAAACATTTGAAATATTACTAAAGTTGACTTCGCCTTTCATTTTTAGGGTGTTAATAAAATAAGTAATACTGATGAAACCTTGTTTTTAAAACAGAACATTTTAAATGCTTCAGTAGGTTCCTGCTGTTATTAGATGACATTTATATGTATATATATATATATATATATATATATATATATATATATATATATTGTTGGACTTTTTTTCCGTTTTCTCCGGACCTTTCTTCTCTACACTCTCCAACGAAGAGCCATGCTCGAAACGTTACACACACACTTTTCTTTCCATCTTAAACTGAGCGTCAACCTAATACATTTATTACGTTCTGAGTTCAAATGCCACCGGGGTCGACTTTGCCTTTCATCCTTCCGGGGTCGATAAAGTGACTACCAGTTACGAACTAGGGTCGATAACATCGACTACTCCACTCCCCAAAATTCCAGGCCTTCGTTCCCAGTATAGAATGGAATGTTGTTGTTGTTGTTGTTGCTGTTGTTGTTTTTGTTTTTGTTGTTGTGGTTGTTGTTGTTGTTGATGATGATGATGTTGTTCTTGTGGTGATAGTGGTTGTTTTTATTTTTGTTGCAATTATATATGTTATTACCACCATCATCGTCGTCATCATCATAGTCAGTGTTACAAAGTGCGCACGAGTGGGAATCTAATAATTTGCTAAGGATTTAAAAGTTTTGGGATTGAGCAAACATCATTTGAATACATGAATATAAATGAGGAGTGTTTAAAGCCAGGAAAATGACATTGCATAAAATGTGTATAAAGAAAAATGTATATTAGAGTGATTCCAATATATATAGCCACATATACTCGCACATACAGGAATATATATATAAATATATACGTATACGAATACACACATACACACACACATGTATATATATATATGCACAACGGGCTTCTTTCAGTTTCTATCTATCAAATCCACTCACAAGGCTTTGGTCAGTCCTACGCTATAGTAGAAGACACTTGCTCAAAGTGCCACTCAGTGGGAGAGAACCTGGAACCATGTGGTTGAGAAGCAACGTTAAATCAACTGGTCATATGGTACTTGCCACTAATGACAGCTCTTTTATATTGACTGGTTCAGATGAAATCATGAAAAGTGCTATGAAGAGCTTGAATTTAATTTTATGCTGAGCTTACTATTGCTAAGTTCTTTATTCTTGGGGATTTCAGCAGGTTCAGTTATGGTTGTGTCAATTCCATTGCATGATATCTTTGACAAATGTCTTTCACCATAGCTATGGAATAACCAAAGCCTTAGAAATTAAATCTGCAGTGGTGTACCTAGTGTGTGCTGCTCTGAACAGCCCTTGAATTTTCTCCACCCATCTTTGAATCCCTAAGCCTATACAGGCTTATACAACAGACCCAAATGTGCCCCCCCCCCCTCCTAAAAAACATCACCAAGGGCAGACTTCACACTTGCCTTAGCTCTGCTACTGGAAATTTGGTAGATGGAAATGGAGTAGATGATTTATGGTTGAAATGTTCCTTATTTGAAATAGCAATGTTCTTTCATCATCTGGTTTAAAATGGGCAAGGCACTACATTTCCCACTGCTTCAGTCTAGTCAGGTGTAATGAGTTCTAATCAAGGTACTGGTGCATCTCTCTCTCTCTCTCTCTCTCTCTCTCTTTCTCTCTCTCTCTCT
>JAOPUL010005356.1:15355274-15366069 GCA_027564515.1 Octopus rubescens
TAGAAGACACTTGCCCAAGATGCCACGCAGTGGGATTGAACCCAGAACCATGTGGTTGGGAAGTAAGCTTCTTACCAAACAGCTACACCTGCGCCTTGTTTATCATTTCAAAATATATTTCTCGTTCTGGTTTGAGAAGAAAAGTTAGTTAGACTTCAAGAAACATATTGCGGGAAGATTTTTGTAAATTGTATTTTCTAAATCTGAGAGTGCACTATTGAATAGAGGGGAGGGGGAGTACCGTTCAGTGTTCCCTACCCCTTAACGAGGGTCTCGGTCACAGCTAGCAAACCAATTTAAAGATATTTGGATTTTTTTTTTACTAGTACACCTGATTGGCGGACTTTTGGAATTCTGGTTTAAGCATCCCATATAACTTTTTTTTTTATCTTTTGGAATTTTCAGAAACTTTTTGTGAATTCTACACACGGGAATTCATACGATTATGAAGAAAAAAAATTATTTTTTAACCCCACCCCATAAATCCTATAATTTCCACTCTTTCGTTTTTTTTTAATAAAAATCAGACTTTAAAATACGGACAGTCCGAACTTTTTGCTTAAATTCCAGCAGTTGACCACCCTTGGGTAGATCATCATTCCATTAAATGTCTTTATGGGGAGAAAAATATTGAAAAACATCAATACATGTCAAAGTGACAAAAAGAAACGAGGAAGGTATCAGGTGGTCGTGAGATGTGCTAAAAACAACAGCTAAATCGCTCTTAAATCACACAATATTTTCCCCCTTTTTGCTTAATCGTATGAATTCCCGTGTGTAGAACACAAATTCGCCAAAAATTTTCTGAAAATTCCAAAAATTAAAAACAATTATGAGGGGTTTATATGGGGTGTTTAAACCAGAATTCCACCGCTATCATTACTTCATGGATAAGGAAGAAAGCAAGGAATTGGATGATTGTTTCCTTCTGTGAAAGAATTTTTTGCTCAAAAAAATTTAATTTTTCATATTTTTGTTCTTCCCCAATTCTGCAATTACATCCAGTAATTTTTGGCTATTAGTAACAATTTAGCGATATCTGACTAATATTAACAATTTAACGATATCTGACTCGTTTATTATTTGCATTTAAAAACAAAATTCACAAGACTCGCTTTTCGACCATTAAAATAGACCCAAAAAACAGTTGCGATATAAGATAAATACTTTCCCTTTCACGGAGCCCTGAAACGAAGAAGCGCCATAAAAATGTCTTACACAATAAACATATAAACTACTAAATCAGACACCAAATATAGTGTATAACGGTCGTTTGTCTATCAACTACAGACCGATTGTGGAATGGTGTCGAGTTGTTTAGTTGTTGCATGTAGATGGAGGAGGAGGGGGGAAATGCGGATACAAACAGAAAATATATATAAACATTACCTGGGATTCGAAAAAGTAATTCAGTAATCGATCAAAGCATTATACGGTGGGGTTATGTGTATGTGTGTGTGTATTGTGGACTAAAGCATAGATTCGATTAATTGAATGGAATTTATAAATATTTCTAAACAAGTCGATACATAAGTCAATACGTGTGGGGCGAAAATAACATGGTAACTTCTTTTATGGCCTTGGAGAAAAATAAATGTTGCATTAAAGACAAAGTCATCCAGATAAAATAACTTACCTTTAAAACAGAGAGAAACAATAAAATAGTTTTAATGTCATGAAACATTAAACAAGTTTTACTTTCCACTCACGGTGTAACACTATAATTATGTCCCCACGTTAAACTTATCTGCCGCTAAATATGCGCAATAGTCTTTTATAATTAAATCTACAGGGTAGTCCGAAAGTCTTTGTCATTCCTACATATTGTTTTAACTTCACTGCATGATTCGACAAGCCAGCTCCTCCGAAGAGGACGATACTGCGATGGGAACATAAACTATTTCTCACAGGATCAATTAAGGACAAACCGAGGACAGGACGACACTCAACGTGAAGGGACACATGGACAGAGGTGTAAGCATCTGTGCTATGATCACCCAAGAAGTCACTACGAAAACGGTCTTCCGATCTAGGAATTCCAAAACCCACAATGTTAATACACATGACAAAGGATCTTGATTTGAAATCTATTGTTCTCATTACTTTTTGGTAGGGGGTGACAAGACTTTCAGACCACCCTGTACATCAAATTTAATCTTGTCTACTTCTAAATCCTAACTAATTAGTTATTTACAGACATGAAACTAATATCCATTTCTTACAAAGATTTGGAATTTATAGGAGAAGGAAAAATTGAAATATTAATGAGGTTTTTCTCCCCCAAGGGTATTGGCAATGTAAGCAATATCACCAATTTCTAATTATTACCACCATCTACTTCAAATATCATATTTAATGAGATAGAGTTAAAGAAGAGATAATATTGAATAAATAACTGAATATTTACATACAGGTGCATGTTAATATTTTTAAGCTAAATATTGATAGATCTATAAAAAGCGAGAGGCTGCAGTTTAGTTATTAATTTTTTTTATTCTTTCATTGGTTTCAAACATTGGACTATGGTCATGCAGAGGCACTACCTTGAAAGAAATAGCTGGATTATATAGACCCGTGGTTCTCAACAACAAGGTATCTTGTCTAATGCTCTATTGATTCTGGTATCCATCACCCAATGTATCTTCATAACTCTATTCAAATTATGTACTCGCATATTTACCATTCAATTCCAGTTTACTCTTCAATAAAAAGAAATAAAATGAAAATTTAATTTGAATAGGGGCTTCTAAGAATATGTCACTGTTTCTATTTCCTCAAGTTGAATCTAAGTTTAGAAGTTGATGTTGACTATGATCGTAAGACTGCTGGCACAGATGTGTACTGTGAAGAAATGATGTTTATTGAGTGAAACTGTGCTGTGAGTTTGTTTTAGAGAATATCTGCAGGAGTAGTAAATAAAGGAAGATTTGGGAATAAATAAGTCATACATGAGAACACTGATCCTTACAGACGAAATGAGATGTTATAGGACCAAAACACATCATAACTTTCTGTACTATGGATTTTGAATTCATGCTATCTTGGGAAAATAGACTTCGACATGACTATAATGATGTCAACAACGATGGCAATGATGATGATGATAAGCATGAAGAAAATTATTAAAATTACTCACCAGGACAATCAATATCATAGACCAGGAAAAATCCTATGTGAGCCAGTAGTGTTACAATAGGCATCCTTGAAGAAAATTAAACAATCATTATTAATTATCATGATGACTGAAAATTATAATTCAATATCTTCACTGATGATAAAATATTAGACTAGGATGCATTAAAGTATCTAGTTTAGTGGCTCATGTTTCAATGTTCAAATACAAGTGGGTTTAATTTTCAGCACTCTTGCTTTCTAATGTCAATAAAATAAAATACACTCATTTCTTTCATAAGAAAAAAGGAAAAAAAAATTACTTAAGGTTTTTAGCTAAATTTTCTTCATTGAGAAGTACAAAGATATTTAGCAAATTAATTATGGTAAATTATGCAGAAATTTCAATCAAAAGAATTATTCTATAGCTCAGGTTTTAGAAATTAGAAAAGTCTTGGATGAAGTAAATAAGAAACAGGAGATAATAACACAAGAGAAAGGTAAAAGGAATGAGAGGGAGAGAGAGAGAGGAGTAATTGCAAAAGATGAAAGAGTAGAGAAAAATTTATATAGAAAGGTAAAAATAGAAGAGAAAGAGATGAGGGTAAGAGGAAAATGGAGAGTGCTGAAGAAAGAAAACAAAGGGGTAGATAAAGAAGAGAGTAAAGTAACAGAAGTTAGAACAATTGGTGAAAGAAGTGAAAGATAAGGCAGGAAAAATGGTGGGAAGGAATCAAAGAAAGAGATTCAACAAAAAAATTGTTTATCAAAGAGGAGGTGCAGGCATGGGTGTATGCTAAGTCTGCTTCCCAACCACATGGATTTGGGTTCAGTCCCACTGCATGGCACTTTGAACAAGTGTCTTCAACTATAGCCCTGAGCTGATGAAAGCCTTTTGAGTGGATTTGGTAGATGGAAACTGCAAGAAGCCCATCGCTATATATATATATGTGTGTGTGTGTGTAGATATATATATATGTATAGGTATGTGTATATATATGTGTGTGTATACATATATATATATATATGTGTGTGTGTGTCTCTCTCTCTCTCTATATATATATATATATTTACACACACATTCATTCTGTAGCTGGCATGGGTTGCAGAATAACTAAATGTGCGCGTTATCCGTGGATATTTAGAAAATTAAAAATGATTTCCTTGATATGCCCTAAATTGTTAAGATCCATGGATTCATCTGAAGAAAACTGTTTTTTGTTATGATATAATGTAACCATTTATCAATTAAAAAATGAGTTCGAAACAGCTGCAATGATTTGACACTTATCCATTGTTTATCTTTATTTATGTATATATATATATATATATATATATATATACATACACAAGTGGACAAACGAAAGAAAAGGGTACTCAACACATGCATACACACGCACAAGTACACCCACACAATCAATAGCATACCCACATTCACACATATAAGCATGTGCGCGTGCACATGCAGAACCACACACCAACCGGCTCCATACTCAATCCACATATTAGCAACCAACACACACGCAAACATATGTATATGCATGCAAATGTACACCCATACAAACCACTAACATTCTCACACCCACACATTTACATGTGTGCGTGCACACACATGCACATGCATACATGTGCACATACACAGACTTACACATTCAACGACCTTGCTAACACACTAACCTTATACACAGACATTCTGAAACATATGTATATGCATGCAAATGTACACCCATACAAACCACTAACATTCTCACACCCACACATTTACACGTGTGCATGCACACACATGCACATGCATACATTTGCATACACACAGACTTACACATTCAACGACCTTGCTAACACACTAACCTTATACACAGACATTCTGACACCGCCAATTTCCTGTTCATTCTGACCAAAGAAAAAAAACCCCCTCCTTGACCCAACTGACATTCTTTGATAACATTCTCCCACAACACCATGTGACCCGCCTTGACCAATGGTTGCCTATCTTCCAGTAGCCTCCCTGGACTTCCTGTGTACCAAAAACAGACGCTCAATAGCAGTCTGCGAAACTTGGAGTAATTACGGACTTAAATCAAACTGTTTTAAATAATATATATTTATATATGGTGGTGGTGGTGGGGGGGTCCATCCGTGTATGTGTATGTTACTGTCTCCTTGCTTTAACTTCGAGTGACAGTTGTAAACACATGCACCAACATGGAAGCATTTCTTTATTGTTACTTTACTGTCTTCTCTATGTACTCCAATGTCTTCTGTCTTTGGTACTCTCCATTTTCCTATTACCCTCTTCTCTTTCTCTTCTCTATTTACCTTTCTATATTTATTTTTCTCAACTCTTTCATTTTTTGTCTCTCTTGCTTCTGATTTCTAAAACCTGAGCTATAGAATAATTCTTTTGATTAAAATATCCAATCTTCTGTGAAAACATGGCTGATCATGGGAAAATATTACTTTCTTGGAAACAGGTGAGGATTGGTACAGGAAGGGCATCTGGCCATTGAAAATCCACCTTAACAAATTCTGTTTGACCCATGTGACTATGGAAAAGTGGACATTAAAATGGTGATGATGATGGGAAGGAGGAGGAGGTGAGCCATGTGAAGGATGCTTTTAACAACGATTATCTCATTTATGTTTTAAACCAAGGACCTACGTTTTTGAAGTACATGAACTAGGGGTGGTTAGGTGCAAGACGATTCAGGGAATTTATGCATAAGGACAGAGTAATCCAAACTGAATTCTTTGGTAAAATGCTCCATAGAACACCTATCTAGACTTGTCAGCAGAGAGGATGAAACTTCAACCCAATAATGATAGTAAATTTATTTTCCATGTCTTTTACAGCACCTTCAAGTATGCCTGTGTATTCTAATAGGTACAAGAAATATAGGCTACTAACTAACAGTGCCAGAGACTTGTATGATTCTGGTAAGTTGAATTAGTTTCAAATGGTTTCAAATCCTAGCTGAGCTATTTCACTTCACTTCTGTTTTGTTCCTCTAGTATCTATTTATCTATGGCCAATAGATAACAGAGGCATGATAGATCCTATTAAGCAGGGATACTCTTGACACACTACATCAACACAAAACACTCAATGATGCTGTCACAAGATAAAAAGCTACCAGACATTTTCAGCCTTATATTATTCATATTATTTTTTTACTAAGAGAAAATGAAATGCAAAGTCAAGCTTGGTGGCCTTTGAACTTAGAGGCATAATACACAACAAACTGGAATACTGTAACAGATCCAATTTGGTTCTCTAATGTTTACACCATTACTGATATATTATTAATGAGAATAGGGCAGTGGGTGACAGCTGTTCCTCTCTACTCAAAACTTGTATCAATGTTAGAAATAAATATATTATTAATAACAATTGTATAATTAACCAGCTAGAACATGTCGTATTGATTTCTTTTGACAAGCCATAAGAACAATTCTATTTGATGGTTAGGAATAATAGTTGTTGAATTAACCTCAAAGTAATTTCAACATATTCTCTAATAATTATTATTAATGAGTTATATCATGCTATAATAATAATTCCTTTGGAATAATCACAAGATCAGTTCTGTGAGGTGAGAAGATATAGTCAATATATATCAACTCCAGTATATTACTAGTATTTAGTTTATCAACTTTGAAGGGTGAAAAGTAAATTCAACACCAGTAAGATTTGAACTCAGAACAACAAGGCACAATATAATAATATTTGTATTCAATTCAGTTTTCTATTATATTTGCCATTTTCCCTACATAGCCCCAACACTGTTAGATAGCAACAGGACACTTATGTTTATTGATCATATCATTTCTGTAAAAACAAATAAACTTAGAAGTTAATGAAAGAAAACAGAAAGAAATAATTTTTGTCTGTACATATGATCAGTATTTGGATATATTTTGCATTACTAAATACTGTGGCCACTGATATTTGAAAGAGATTGTGTTGCTATATAACTAACTACATGTGTGAATAAATTTTCTAACTGCAATTTTCTTTTCTTTGTAACAGGTTTTGTGTTTCTTATAACCTGTAAGCATGTAACAAGTTGAATAACACTGAGGAACATACTTAATATCTAGACAACTTGATTAAAAATAAAAATTTTTTAGTAATCATTGATTAAAATTTTAGGCTTCCGAGCTTCAGTAATTTCTGAGATACTAGAATGAACACCGAAGAGATCAAACAAGCAAACAAATGAGATAAAAATAATATTAAATATTTTTTTATGGTTGTACATGACTGGATAGGGGGAATGATGATAGTGATGCATGGAAACATCAGTGAATAATGTGAATTTCGTATCCTATGGCTGCTTTCATTAACAGAGCACTATCAGAGGATATACTATGAGTATATGCTGTGATATTTTTCATCGACTATTCTATATATTTCATATTTTCTGCACTATAAATAATTATTTGTAATGCCATACTCTGATTTACTTTTATGAAATAACATTCAAGTTTAGTTTACTCCATTTCAGTAACTCCAGAACTGAAGCAGGATAAGCAGGTTGTTAAAATGAGTCTATGTAATAAGAATTTAGAAACTTTGGGGGACATGAAATAAATAATTTTTAACAGTGAAACTCAAAGTAGATAAAGCTATAGATATTAGTGTGTAAATATTGGGTTAAAGACCCCTTGGACAGAAAAAGTCAAAGATGCCCAGAACACACAATTCTCGCTAGTAAGAACAAAGCTTCTAAAATGGATGGAGAAATTCAAAGGATTGCTTTGGTACAATGGTAAAATATCTATCATGTTTACAGGAGATGTGGATTCATGTTCAATGGCAACCTTTGACTTTTTCTATCCAAGGTTTTTCTTTAACATGCTATTATTTAAAGCTTTATCTTCTTCAAGTTCCACTGTTAAAAATGATTTATTTAAAATGAGTAATTGTTACTCCCAATATCAAAAATAATATAATATATATTTTCTAATGTTGAACAAAATTATGTTTATAAGAGACTAACTAACAGTTCTCAAACTTTCTAAATTACAGAAGAGAGAAACTTCTGATAATTTCACTTGAAATTATTTAGGAAATGAACTCATATTTCACCCTTTCGTTACCAAATTTCTACTGAAATGCACTGTCTTTGTTTCAAATAATGAGGAATTTAGTAAACTAACTTTGTTATTATTAAGCTCATGCTTGGAACATAAATTAACAAGCAGTTCTGATGGAAGGTTTTAATTTAAATCACTTTAAAACAGGTAGTTTGTATCATAGAACTAAGGGTGATCTCAAGCAGGTTGGTATTGAAGGGGTTAAAAACCAAAGATAATCAAATAATGGGTGACAAGTAGAGAAATGTTTTGAGAATATTTTTCAAAATGTAAAACCTAAGTTGGCAAGTATTCTTACATGAATGCTTCTAGATTTATCTTTGCCCAGTTAAGAGTTTTAAAGAAGGAAAAAATAATGAAAATAAAGTAAAAACTTTAATTTTATATTGTCTTTTATCAAGGGTGAGATAAAATAATGTTTCTTTCAAAACAGAAAAGAAATGTCTAAATTTTCAACTTGCTTTCACTGCTTCTGAACTAATTCTTAGAATATAAATTACGAAGAGAACTTACTCAGTGATGCAATGGAAATTACTTAGTGATGTATGGAAAGCAACAGTCAAGTTACTGTTACCGTAGTTGATTGAGAGAGCATTAAAGAAATTTGCAGTGAGAAAAAGAAAATATTAGTCAATGACTAATGTTATTTTTATTTTTCCAACAAGTACAAGAGAAACTCCAGACATACTTTAATCATATTAGTCTTCCTCAGAAAAGCATACTTCAATATCTTGCTGATGTAGTGATGAGAAAATCACTAAGTACAATAGTGTTATCTAACATAAGCAAATGGCCACGAATTTCAGTAATGAGCACAATACTTAATCAATCCCAATACTTGATGGATACACAGTACTTAATCAATCCCAATACTTGTAGTAGTAGTAGTAGTAGTAGTAGTAGTAGTAGTAGTAGTAGTGGTGGTGGTAGTAGTATGGAGGCATGCATTGTAACAATGCATTGTTGCATCCACTATTTGTTGGTGATTCCCTACTCCTGGCGAATGACACTTTTGCCCCACTCAAGCAACAACCCTCCAACCCATGGATCTGTTTGGGTAATTGTTGCTGGTAAAGGTTTTACGAAGTCAGAGTGCAAATCTTACCTCAACCTCTTTTAGTCGCCTTTTTACAACACGCAAAGGAAATGTTGGGTCTATTCTTTGACATGCTAGTCCCCACACAGCTCTAGAGCAATGTGAACTGAAGTATGTTGCTCAAGAACACAACACGCTGCCTGGTCTGGGCGATCGTGAGTACAACCACTAGACCACGCACATTCACAAAACTTGACTGATACTTATTTCCTCAACCCCAATATTTGACCAATGCTCATTTCATCAACCCCAGTAACTAATTGGTCCTTATTTCATCAGCTACGTCATTTCAGAAAGATAAAAAATGAGGTCCTCTTCGGCAAGATTTGAACTCAGAATGTAAGGCATGTTGTCCTACACTCTACATATTCTGAAAATACATTCCCTATATTGTTGTAGCCATGGCTATAAGAGCAGGCATTGTTATGTGATTAAGAAATTTGCTTTCCAACCACATGGTTTCGGATTCAGTTTTATTACATGACACTTTGGGCAAGTGTGTTCTTTGTATAGTACTGGACTGACCAAAGCCTTTGAATGGATTTAGTAGATAGAGACTGAAAGAGGCTTGGTATAAATATATAATACACACATGTGCATGTATGTGTGTGTGTGTGTGCAAGCATGTATGTCTGAGTATGTTAACATTGTGCTTCTTCAAAAATTGCTAGTAACAAGTGGTGACACTAATTTTCTTTGTCAACATATCATCTGCTAGCTTTGTGCCTTCAAAGAAGTGTGGAATAAGGGACCCCTTTATTTGAAAAATAGGTAATGGTTAGCAACAGGAAAAGCATCTCGTTGTAAAAGAAAATCACTGCCTCAATAATATATACGTCTAACTTATGGAAAAAAAGTTATAAAAATGAACAAATGAATTATGAATGAAAATTAGCATATTTTAGAAAATAATTAGATATAAATTTTACAGTAGAAGGTGGTTTACTTAAAATAAAAACTAAAGATAAATAGTTCATCAGGTCTTAAGTTGTCTTTTAGAGAAACAGCTGTTAAGATAAGAAAAAAAAATAAAAAGAGCACGAAAAAGATGAAATAATTAATGAGAAAGAAAAATATGAGAAGAAATGAATATTTAGCAATTTTTAAGGAAGTAAACTTTAATCTTATTCTTCAGCAAAATATGTTCACTGGGAAGCCAATATTGTGTAGGTTCTACAGGTTGTTTCCTGTTCTTATCCCTTTTGATTCAACCTGTCTGAGACCGCCCCTGGTTCTATAACACAAACTACCAGTTTTAAAGTGATCTAAATTAAAACATCAAAATCTCATGTTAATTTATGTTTCAAACACCAGCTTAATAATGACTAAATTATTTTAATAATTTCTTCATTATTTTTAAAAGTAATTGAAACAAAGGTGCAGGTGTGGCTGTGTGGTAAGAAGCTTGCTTCCCAACCCCATGGTCCCAGGTTCAGTCCCACTGTGTGGCACTTTGGGCAAGTGTCTTCTACTATAGCCTCGGGCCGACCA
>JAOPUL010005356.1:15441555-15454865 GCA_027564515.1 Octopus rubescens
TATGTCCCCATAACTTAGTGGTTTGGTTGGTAAAAGAAACCAAATGAATAAGTACTAGGCTTTAAAAAAATAATAAGTACTGGGGTCGATAAGTTCAACTAAAATTCTTCAAGGCAGTGCCCCAGCATGGCTGCAGTGTAATGACTGAAACAATTACTATATATATATATATATATATTTATATATATGCACACATGCACATACATACTGAATTAAAAAGTAGTTTCCTAAGCATGAGTTAATTTTCCAAAATAAAAACATCATTGTTTAAATATCTGTTTACCAAACTGGCATGTACTCTTTAACTAGTTTCATCTCAAGGGCTGTGGCCAGATATTTCCATGTATCCCTATTTTGTGTCATATATCTGTGAAGCATAATTTTCACAGATCTAAATGAACAGCCACACTCCAGAACTTTCTTGACTTACTCCCTTACAATGGTATTTTTGACAAAACACACCATATGTTTATATGAAAACTCTCATATTTCTTATATAAACTGACCTATATTTTTCTGAATTCATTTGCTCTGGAAAATTTAATTTCCACATCTATATAATCCACTTAGCATGTTTCTCTCCAATTGCTACAACCCTCTTTCATTGCAAATTATTTTATTTCTGTTATAATCATTACACATTTTAGCTTTTGGATGATGCAAGATTTTTTTTATTGTTACCAACAAAGACAACACAATTCTTTAGTATTCTCCCCAGTGTAACTATATTGGTTACACTTCACAGAAAACATAATAATTCCTTTTCTGTAAAGCAAAGAAATTCTGGTTTCTAATTCTTGGTTGCATTCACATATTTTTTACTCGTTCTATTAAAACCTCCAACACAAAGTATTGATCCATAGGGAAATTCTTGTCAGCAATTAATCATGATTGAATTCCTTAATGAGACTTCAAACATAAGCATGAAGTGGAGCAGACTGAGAAAATAGTTTTACTGAACATTTACTCTTCACTAAACTACAGCTGACTGATCTTATTAGCCCTTTATAACATGACTTATATGCATTTAATGATTTGCAAAAACGTTTCTCGTTGTCCATTAGATTTCTACTAAGCATGTTCCAGGTAGGAAAAATATGCAAAGCAAATCCAGGTAGGTAAATAGTTGTAACAGAAATACATCATCATTTCACCAGAGATTCATTCAGCTTATGTGAGAAACTTCAAACTGCAACCTGAACCTAGCATTTCTTTTTCTTCTTTTCTTTTTTTTTTTTTTGTGCTCTTCACTAATTTCGTTATGATTCTACAGCTCCATATCGGTTTTTGTTCCATTTGTTTCTCCCTGCTCCATTAGGTTTGTTAAAGAAAGCTATGTTACAAAAATGTAATGTCAAAAATTAATGAGCGAAATGTCATAATATACTCAAGAGGAAATGATATATAGATGTTAAAATACAATGATTACTACATTTTATTTTCTGATCCTTGCTTTGTTCTGTTTATGATTTATAGATAGAATATAGATCATTTGTATAACATAGTCAACTCTCGTGACTATCTTATATGTCTCAATTCCATCTCCTAATTATCTAATTGACATGTCATATCCAATCCCAATTCATAACTGTGCAGTTGACATGACATATTCAATTCTATCTCTTATCTGCTCCATTTACATACCATAAATGACTAAAATAGATAAATATATTACTGAAGCATTGTTTTATATTAGCCTTATGCCTTTCTTATTGCTAACTCTTACCTGTTTTTCAAGCAAGGGATCTCTTATTCCCTACATTTTCAAAGGTGCAAAATCAGTGGATGGTTTGTCGATAGGGAAATGGCATCAACATCATCATTTGTAGCTCAGCAATTTTCAGGGGAGTGCAGATGTAAACAAACACACAGACACACATATACATTATCATCATTTAATGCCCACTTTTCCATGCTTACATGGGTCAGATGGAATTTGTTGAGGCAGATTTTCTACAAATGGATGCTCTTCATGTTGCCACCTATTACCAAGCAAGACATGCTTTTCAGAGAAATCTGGAAATAAACAACCTCGCCTGTATGATGATGATGCTCATTTACAACCGTCATGTGATGTCTAGAGAAAGGTACACATAGACACACACACACACACACACACACACACACACACACACACACACATACACACACACACACACAGGGATTCTTTCAGTTTCCATCTACCAAATCCACTCATAAGGCTTTGGTCAGCTTGGGGCTAGGGTAGAAGACACTTGTCCAAGGGGCCTCACAATGGGATTGAACCCAAGACCACATGGTTGGGAAGCAAGCTTCTTAACCACACAGCCATGCCTGTGCCTATGCATGTTAATTATATAACAGCCATATTTTCAGTGCTGTAATTAACAAGCTTCAGAAATATGTCCATCATTCATTATTCCAATTGATTTGAAAGTGTTTGCATGTTGCTTAGTGAATATATCTATTTATTTGGTCCTGCCTATATGTTTATTCTCATTTGGTCCAAACTGGATAGCTACACATAATGTAGTCAATTGTCTTGTAGTATTCATTACATTTTCTACATTTACTATGTTAATTAATTATATTTTTTCATATAGTTTCTTGTGGTTAAGCACTGGTCTTAACTGGTCTTAAACAACAACTATATATATAAAATCTTGTTTCTTCTTTTAAAGAAACTTGCAAAACTATTCTGGTTTCCTGGTAAAGTCATTACTATCATATCTTGGTTTAATATATATTGACTATGATGCAATTTGTTTTATCATTCTTATGTGGTCATATCATAGTTTGTCTTTTATGGCTTTCCTTTTATTAGCTTTTTTCTGATAAAATGTTAGGGGAACGAGTTCTATCTTAAACTCAATACTCCAAGCTCTATGTTATAACTAATAATTTCTTTATCAATAAAAATAATAGAAAATATTCTGTTGCTATTTTCATTTGCATTGTTCCTGTTATTTTATTATCATTTCAGTGATGTACTTGCCTGGCAAGTGATTTTATCTGAGACCGTGTGTTGAAACTAAAACAATTATAGCACAAAAGACACATATTAGTCATTCAACAACACACAAACAAAAATATTAATTTCACTTAAACATTTATTATTTGGTGTCAAAAATTTTTGTCACATTAACTGTGACATGATCCCTGACAGGGTTCCACCACAAATGGAACTTTGGTGGTGATCAGGATGCGGTTGATGTGATAAAAATTGTGACACCAAATAATAATGTTTAAATGAAGTTAACAATTTTTGTGTGTTTCTGGATGGCTAATTGTCTTCCATGCTTTAATTGGGCTGTCATCAGCATTCTCCTCCTCCTCATCATCATCTTTATTATTATTTAAAATCCACAAAATAGGGAAAAGAAATTGAATTTATTTAATAACCAAATGGGAGTAGAAACCAAAAAAATTATTTTAGTCTCATAAAATGTTTTATATTTATTTTTATATGAAAGTAATATTTGTGATCAAATTACTACAAACCATTAGTTGCTAAAACCACTAGTGAATATAAACCATTTGTAGGGTGGGGATGTAAAATGTAAAAAAAGAAAAATATTAAATGAAATATCTGCTACTGAAAACTTTGTTCGGTTTTAATGTTCATATTGTGATACACTACATCTAGTGACTTATTAAAGTTAAAGTTAGAGTTGAATTATTATTTTTCTTCTCCCTTTAAAAATACAGAATTTAGATGACAAAACAAAACCAGTTGAAACCCAATTACTCTTAAACTACTTCAACTGATATATGAAGAATGCAAGGAATGTTTAGAGATTTGCAAGCTCAGTGGCACAAACGTTAGCAAAAGTCAAGTATAGTATATACATATAGCTTTCATTTTTAAAAAATTCTAAATATATTTTCAAAATACAGCAGTATAGATTACAAATGGCGAAAGGCAAGTTGACAATTTTTTATGTGAGAAAATAAAATTGGAATGAACAATTATCTGGAAAATTAAATAATCACTATACACTTATCAACACACACACACACACACACACACACACACACACACAGATGTATGACGACAATTTATCATTTGCAAGTGTATAACTCTGAAGCTAGTTGAATAACAACTAAAAAGGAAAATAAAATACAAAACTAAAATTCATGAACAGTAAATATAAAGTATCTCTGATATTTTTATCACAATATTCTGCATCATTTAATAATAATAAAAATCTCAAATTATTTTGAAGAAATTTAGCAATCTAAATGCTGAATCAATGTAATGAACCAGGTGTTAACAAATCTGTTTACTAATAATATAACATTCCAACAGCTATATAGCTGCAGTTGGATCATAGAGCTTACTGTTATGCAACAATAACTGGTTGAGGTAGGAGCTTGGTACAATGTTATAGCAGATTCTGAACAATACAAATAAACTTACGAAAACAATCACTGTGATATTCATATATACCTTTAATTAATTAAATAAAAGTAATTGAAAGTTATTGTTACATCTTAGTATCTTAGTTTACATTCATGTGGCTAACTAGAATAGGCTGGATAATTATGAAAATTTGGATGTACACTTACTTATATACACATGAAGGAATACACAGTTTTTCATTAAAATCCTGTACTATTTATCATTATGTATCTTCCAGACAATAACCCAAAATAGTTTAAATTCTGTAGAACAGATCTTTTTGAGTTCTGTCAATTATCAATTAAACCATTATTAAAAAAAAAAGGAATTTATTTAAGGATAATCTGTCTGAAAATGACAATTGAACAGTAGCCATAACATTATTTTCCTTTTCAACTCTGTATAATATCATAATAACAATATATCTGCTACATAAAGACAGTTATTCAGTACACCTGAGGTTTTTGTTGATATCAGATAAGTGGTCCATTCATCAGAATTTGTGGACTTTTTATACAATTTAGTGCAAGCATAGATGGTGAATAATCCTTTTTACTATAGGCACAAGGCCTGAATGTTGGGGGTTGATGCTAGTTGATTACATCCACACCAGTGATCAACTGGTATTTATTTTATCACCCCTGAAAAGGATGAAAGGCAAAGTCAACTTCAGCAGAATTTGAACTCAGAACATAAAGCTGGAAGAAATGCTGCTAAGCATTTTGTCCAGAGTGCTAACAATTTTGCCAATAATGATGACTGAGTCTCAATGTCTGTGAGTCAGCATGAAAACAGAATAAAAATAGAAAATAACTAGCAACTCATCGACAAGGAACAATTATTTTCCCTGTACAATAAAAATGAGAGAGTTAATCTTGATGATTATATATTTTAATGAATGTTTAAATTATAAAATTATAAAAACAGCAGAAATATCTTGACTGCAGCTTTCTTTAATAAAATGAACCTAGATGGAGAATGTAAAGTGATTATCACAATCGAGAAGAAAGGAACCCAATAATTATAGTCTTTAAAACAGAAACACCTTAAATATATTATTAATTATTCACAGGATACTATTTTAATGCTTATTAATTAAATATGTTAATGCATATTAATTAAAGAACTTAATCTAGTGATTACTTTAAGTAATGCTTAGATGACAATGTATAAGGAGGATGACATGGCTATGGCACATAGAATAAAGGATTGAGGCTCTGGGAGCTCCACAACGCTAATGAGCTAACCGTTTGTAACTGACTCAGGAGACTAGCCTGCCACCTAATCAGCTACCACTCAAATGAACACACAAGCTAGATAGATATTATGCTCATCAAGAAACAGGATAGACAGTTGGTTGTGAATATTAAATGTTTTTTCCCCAGTGAAGAATGTGCCACTCAACATAAATTAGTAATTAGTGACATCAGAGTAAGAGCTAGAGGGATCCAGAGAAATGAGAACGAAGATATGGAAACAATTGAAAGATCCTTCAACCACACATAGGTTCAAAGCCGTACTAGATGATACATATGTGGAAAAAGAGGAGGGGGAGGTAGATACCTACAACATAGAAGAGAACTGGGAGTTTTTACAAGATAATTTGCTGCAAAACAGATCTGTGGATGCAGCAAGGTTCCATCAGAGAGAAGGTGACACTGTGGTGGAATGATACAGTTGAGTCATGAAAGCTCAGAGATAGGCTTGTGAAGAATGGAAGAAAGTAAGAAGCAGGAACAATATCAGGTAACTTGAAGGGAAGCTAGATAACAGGTACGCTTAGAAAT
Organism: Octopus rubescens; assembly: GCA_027564515.1. Taxonomy (NCBI): domain Eukaryota; kingdom Metazoa; phylum Mollusca; class Cephalopoda; order Octopoda; family Octopodidae; genus Octopus; species Octopus rubescens. The sequence goes on from JAOPUL010005356.1 coordinate 15,447,724, forward strand.
GAATGTAAGAAGTTTGCGAGTGTGGCATGAGGATCAGAAGCTTGGGGGTATTTCAAATTGCAAAGCAGTGTGTTAGTATGAATCAGATGTTGTGGGTGATACTAAAAAGAAAGAAGTATGGAAATGCTATGACAGTAAATGAGGGGAATGTTCAAGAAAGTAATGGATTAACCAAAGGAAAAACCAACAGAGACCAGCTACTGAAAGTGACAGTGAAATGTTTGAAATAGCCATTAAGGATATGATAGCATGGAAAGCATCTAGACCACTTAGGAGAAATACTGAAAGCATTCCACAAAGTAGGGGACACACTAGTCAATAAGATAGCACAGGAAGTGGTAATTTCCAATAATTAGTGTAGTAGCATCATCAACCATTACAAGGGCAAAACAAGATGCTCTATAAAGAAGCAACTACAGATGAAGCAAGTTATAAAAGAAACAGAAAGAATTATAGCAAAATAATTAGGAAGAAAATTAGCTTAGATGAGATACAGTTTGGGTTTATGCCAGAATTTGGTACAAGTGATGCCGTCTTCTTAGTGAAATAAGTACAGAAGTCCTGAACAAAAAGCAAAACATTATTTGCCATGCTGGAGAAAGCTTTTGACAGTGTACTGTGCTCTGGGGTTGAAAGTGGCTAAGAAAACTAAATTTAGATGAATATCTTGTGAAAACCAAGCAAACCATCTAATGAAATACTGTCAGCAAGATGAGAGTTAGTAATGAGCAGTTTAGTGTATAGATAGGTATACACCAGGGCTCAGTTCTCAGCCCTTCTTATTTATTATAGTTCTCCAGGCTATAACAGAGAAATTTACAATTAGCTTTCCATGGGGATTTCAGTATACTTAGTTCTCATAGCCAAATCTGTTAAAAGATTGAAGAAATTTTGAATGTGGAGGCAAGAAATCTTAGAGTAAACCTAGCAAAGTTAAAGATTATAGTGATCAGGAAAGAAAGTAGGACTCTACTGCCATCTGGGAAATGGCCATGCTCAATATGCAAAAATAGAGAAGGTAAAACTGGATAAAAGATGCAGCTGTATCACAAGCAAGCTAACAGAGAAAAAGTAATTAGTAATAAGAACACCCATAAAATAATTCTTTCAAATATTCAGTGAGTTCCCAGGAGTAATTAATAACTTCAGTTAGCTAAGTGTTCTAATTAGAAATGAAAGAGAGTGTTCCAAAAGCATAGTAGCCAGAGTAAAAATAAGATGGCAAAAGTTCATGGAGCTGTTAACACTGCTGACAACAAATGGATTCTTTCCCCAAGTGAAAGGCAGAGAAGCTTGTGTAGAAAGTGCAACATTACCTTAGCATTGAGTAAGAAGGATTTGCAAAGGCTGGAAACAAATAAGTAGAGCATGCTCACTGGATCTATAATGTTAGTGTATATGAATGACTAAGTAGAAACAAGATGAGAAAAAAAACAACTAATATATAAGAGGTTCAGATGTAGTGTTCAAGAGAGAAAACTTCACTGGTACAGACATGTGATGCATACTGAGGATGACAGTTGAATAAAGAAGTGCCAAATGAACTAAGAAACTTGCAGAAGAGGAACACTAAAGAAAACATGGAAAGAAGTAGTGAAAGATGAGCACAAGAGACTGAATCTTATAAAGGAGATGACAAAGAACTACAAAGAGTGAGATGCTGTACAGGAGGAGACCTATACAACCGATGCAAGCATAAAAAAGAAACATAAAATGATGATGAAGTGGAGAAAGATATTTCATTTTTAATGTTATCTATAGTTAAAGCTACTTCAGAGATTGTTTATTTTATTCAATCCTACACACAAGATTGTTTATTTCAATTCTGCACAGAAAATTTTAATGCCAGTAGTCATAGTATACAGCAGTGTCTCATTTTTGCATTTACATTTAGAAAAATCAATGACATTTCTTCAATTTGATCAATTACAGAAACATTAATTTCTTTTATGTAATTGTTTTAGTTTCTTTATTGATTAATTTTGCACTGAAATAAATTATGAAGCTTCTGAGCAACTTCGACTTCAGACATACACAAAGGAACTTATGAAGATGCATTCCTAGCAACAATAAAAAAAATCCCAGAAGACATGGGCGTTAAGTTTGACATAGATCCTTTGAATGAGGAAAATACCAAGGACAACCAAAGAATGAGAGTAGAGTGGCCAATAAAGAGAAAGATAAGTAGGCAATACTAGTGATCTGATTTGATGGTCTTAGTACCACCAAACTAAAAGTTTGGTAGTACTAAGACCAATAAATACCAAAAAGATGTGTGCTGAATATACAGCCAACAGGCCAACAACAAGAACCACATCAAATAACAATAACTATCACAGCAACAGCCACAACAACAGCAAAGAGATACAACAAATATAACAACAAAAGACATGGTTATTATAACAGCAGCAACAAGAGCAGAAACAAAATCAAAGCAAACATGCCCTCTCATGGTTTCTTGTCTCCTGTTTACAAGAGTTATGAAACTAGAAGGGGGCACTTTTGCTTTTGAAGTGTCAGAGTAATTCAGAAATTCGTGCTGGTAGGGAGAGGTCACATGAATTATTCTGGGTGGTTTTCCTTTGAATTGGGGACCTTTTTCTTGCTGACATTTTATTATGTATTGTTTTACTCGATGTAAACACATCACCATTTTTGTATTTTATCCTCATATTATCACCAATATCTTAGTTTCTTGAGGGTAATAAATAAATAAAATCACTACTACTACTACTACTACTACAATCATCATCAATATTATTATTAATATTAATATATTTTACTTCTCAGGGTTCTTGATCTTACTTGCTCCGGTTAATTCTGTGAGAGCGGACAGCAACCTGTTGTCAAAGGTCTCTCAGAATCTCTTTCCACAAATTATAAGACTTGGTACCTAGATGCTAAGTACTGTGGAAAATACTTAACACCCAAGTACCAATCTCAAAATCCTTGCAGTCCCCAATAGAGCAGTTTTTTTTTTAGCATGCTCTACCCTCATGTCAATTACAATTTCTCCAACATATAACTCGAACTTGGTTGTTAGCGGTCCAAGTGCCCCTACAACTACCAGGATGACAGTTACTCCCTTCATTGCCCACATTCTTGCTATTTCGTCTTTAAGTAACTTCTATTATTCCACCTTTTCCAGTTCTTTGTCACCTACGCGTGCATCCCCAGGTATGGCAATATCTATAATCTTAGTTTCCTTTTTCTTTGTATCCATTATTATTATTATTATTATTATTATTATTATTATTATTATTATAGTCACTCAGAAACAAGTCATTAGAACAAACTTGATAAAGACAAAAATTGATTAAAATTCAGTCAGAGAGCAAATTCAGTATCTATGGAAAAGGAGATGGAAGTATTAACCATATTTTAAGTGAATGTCGTAAGCTAGCACATAAAGAGTATAAATACAGGCATGACTGTGCCAGAAAAAGAAAGCATTAAGATATTAGCTGAGTGAATGTATTTAGTGTAATAGAAAAATGATATGAACACGAACCAGGGGTTATGATAGTGAATAATAACTATAGGATTTTATGGGATTTCTCCATAAACACTGGCTATACTATTGAAGAAGACCAGATATGATTATAGAGAACAACAAAGAAAAAAAACACTGTGAGATAATAAGACTTTGCGATACCATATGACAATAGAGTAAATACCAAAGAAATTGAGAAAATTGACAAATATCAAGTCCTAGCCAGAAGGATGAAGAGACAGTGGAAGATAAATGTAACAATTGTTCCTGCACTTGGCACAACACTTAAACAACTACCTAAGAAGTTGAATGATATTGTAATTGTGGCACACATTCTTCACTTGCTGAAAGTATCATTCTGTATTCTGCAAGAATCCTAAAAAAGATTCTTGAGATTTGAGACTTGTTACTAAATCTCAGCGTAATACTGGTTTCAAATTTGGCACAAGGCCAGCAATTACAGGGAAGATGTTAGATGGTTTCATCGACCCCAGTGCTCAACTGGTACTTATTTTATCAACCCCTGAAAGGATGAAAGGCAAAGTCGAACTCGGCGGAATTTGAACTCAGAATGTAAAGATGGACAAAATACTGCTAAGCATTTTGTCCAGCGTGCTAATGATTCTGCCTGCTTGCCACCTTAAACCTCAACATAATATTCCATTCTATACTGGGCACGAAGGCCTGGAATTTTGGGGGAGGGGTTTAGTCGATGTTATCGACCCCAGTTCTTAACTGGTACTCACTTTATCGACCCCAGAAGGATGAAAGGCAAAGTCTACCCCGGCGGCATTTGAACTCAGAACGTAAAGTCGGAAAAATTGCCGCTAAGCATTTAACTCCGCTACAAGCATACAAAAAGGTTATCGCGCAAATATACAAAAACACGCATGTATATATCTACTATATAAATGCAAGTGTATGTGGTTATGTATGTGTGTTTAGCATAGAAAGGCTCTGAAACGGTGCGCCCTCGAGAAAAAAAATTGATGTGTCCCAAAGAATAGATCGTCCATAAATAAAAAAAAAATAAAAAAATTCTTTACGAGAAATAACTCAGCTTTTAGATCGACATCTCTCCCAATTTCTATCTTTCACCACCAATGTAACTCTTGTTGGCAGGTTGGCAGAATCGTTAGTGCATCGGATCAAATGCTTAGCGGCATTTCTTCCGACTTCTGAGTTCAAATTCCGCCGTGGTCGATTTTGCCTTTCATCCTTTGGGGTCGATAATCGACTAACCCTCTCTCTTTAAAATTGCTGATCTTGTGCCAAAATTAGAAAGAATTATTATTTCATATACGCACAACAGAAAAAATCCTAACATCGGGTTACCTTAGATGCCAAGAACCTTCCTACGTATCTTAGCTATCCCTAATAACACTGTTTTCTGGAGCTGCACTAAGCTAAGTTTTATGCCTATTTCCTCTATCCATCTGCTCTAATCTTTAGGGATAGTCCTCTAATGCACCTATAATTACAGTGATGCATTTTACCCGCACTTTCCATAGCCTCTGTAGCCGAATCCATAGTGAGGATTGACCCGCCGCCCTCCTTTTGACAAAGAACGGCGAGCGATCTTCTGTCTAGTTGCTGTAGCAAAAGAGATGATATGGTGGACGCGTCTGAAAGGGCTAAGGACAGACACTTTCCTCTTCGGCCAAGGCCTCATCAACTTCTTCAAGTATCACGTGGAGAGGCAAGTGTTGTCAAGAGATGGGTGAATGTTGGAAGAATGGCCAGTGTGAAAGGATCAATTCTGAGTATACACCTGTGAAGAAATTGGAAGGAGAAGGGCTCCTGCCCTGTTGATCAGGCCCCTTTGGCTTTTATGGGTTTTCTTTCCACTCTGAGCGCCTCCCCTATTGGGAGACTTTTCTTTGTTATTTTCTATTCTTTTTTTACACGACCCTGAAAACCATTTGTCCCGTATTTTTGTATTGTCCCTCAATGTTTTCCCATTTGTTAGCCCTTGTGGCCAATTAAAGGAATTAAATTATTATTAGCAGAATTGGTAAAATGGCGGAGAAAATGCTTTGCAGTGTTGTGTACCTTAACCATGTGCATTCAAATCCCGCACAGGCTGACATTGTTCTTCATCCTTCTAGGGTCGATAAAGTAAGTACTAGAGACACACATTTGAAGCCTTGTACCTCAATATCACATCACTCGCCTTTTGGTTTGTCACAGAATTCTGCCGCAAACCCCAGGCTCGGAAGCCGCAACGCGGAGGAGAGGATGGTCCGCAAGTACAGGAACCTGGCCGGCCGCTACCAGTTCGTGCCGGTAGCCGTCGAGGCGTCTGGCGTGCTGGGTCCTCAAACCACAGCCTTCCTCCGCCAAATAAGGTCTCTGGTGCGGCACGCCGGAGAAATAAGCCCCGCGAGATGGAGTGGCTACTGTAGCGTGTGTCGCTGGACATTCTCCGTGGCATTGCCACCGCGGTCATTAACGGAGGGGGGAGGGGGGCAGCTGAATAACTGAATAACCCCCTCCCATCCCGGGACCTGTGCCGCCCCTGCTGTCTGCCACCCACCCCCTTTCTTCTTTCACTACATCTCTTTTATCAGATCAGTTTGAAGACTGTTATTTTATACTTCCAATGTTATTATTTTACTCTTAAAACAAATGCCGCCGGGGTCGACTTTGCCTTTTATCCTGCTGGAGTCGATTAAGTGAGTACCAGTTACGAATTGTGGTCGATGAAATCGACTACTCCCCCCCCCCAAAAAAAAATTTCAGGCCTTTGTGCCCAATGTAGAAAGGATTATTTTACTCTTAAACAAGAAAAAGACAACAACAAAAAAAAAACACTGAATGATCTTGATTGGATTGCTTCTGATCACATGTCTGCCTAATTAAAGTTGACCAGGGACTAAGCAAGGACAAACAAAATAAGATAGTTTGAGAAACTAAAAACTAAAATTGTAAGACGTTTAACTGATTGGATTGAAAAGATATTGCCTTCAAATTTTGTCTATTTACAAAATATCTAAAGATGACAAACTGACGGTAGGACCCAAGTTTGGTTTGTATAATGTTGTTTTATTTTAGTGTTTTGTTTGTATATTGTATCTTATTTAATTTTGTTTGTTTTTTGTCAGTCCCTTGTCCGTTGCTACTGCCCAGTGGTACCACCAAAATTGAACAATATTAACGCTAATGGTGTGAAATTGTTATGATTTTTTGGACGTTAACTGAAGAGACTGCTGCAACGGGCAGTGTGTGTGTTATTCGTTCGTTCCATTTGTTTCTTTATATAAATTATTAATATATACTAGACTTGCTAACCGGCGTTGCCCACGGATATTATCGTACCGGAATTTGACGCATTTAATGTCAGAATAGAATTTGCAGAAAAAATAATGAATTGAATATATAGTGAAGTTGACTTGGACGGTATAAATACTTAGATTTTTTCTGTATAAACAACACAAACACTTGTAAGTTAAAGAGAAATTATTTTTATAGTACGTGTGTCTGTGTTGATATAGCGTTAGCCCTTCATCCTCTCTCTTTCATATATTTCTTCCATCGAAATTTTTGTTCAACAGTTTTCAGTAATAATTTTTGTTCAACTATTTTCACTAATAAAGAAATCTCGAAAATCTTCAAACTTCACACTGCACTTCATGAACTAAGTATCCAA
>JAOPUL010005356.1:15488517-15502762 GCA_027564515.1 Octopus rubescens
AGCTTGCCAGTTTCCAGTCAAACCGTCTAACCCATGCCTGCATGGAAAAGCAGACGTTAAATGATGATGATGATGAATTCCACAGATAGGATTCAGCTGGCACTGGAGTTAGACCATGAGTAAATATGAGTGAAAGTTTCAAAATTAATGTAAAATGTCAAGTTTAAGAAAAATGGTTTCAAGAAGCAAAAAGAAATTAAAAAGAAACCAAGATATTTTACCTAAAATGTCAAATTTATAATTTAAATGTGCATTAAAACTTTTCTTTTTTCTTATTTGCAATTGTTTTTGTTTATTTACATATTGTTTAATATTTGAGATACACAATATGTAACTGCGTTCATATTTATCATTCAAGATAAGTAATAATTAAAGATAGCCAGTAGAGTAAATAGAGTAAAAGGACTGAGAAATAGTATTTTCATAAATATAAATTATATCGGTATAATAAAGTTTAAGTCATTTGTTTTTAACTCTGCTTTCTTGTGCTAATATGAATCAGGCAATTCTGCACCACAGCAATCATTCCTTTATGCTTAGTGATACTATGCCACTGTTCCTATGAAACTTTAAAAAGATAGCAGCCAAATCTGCCTCAAATCACACTCTACCACCTTAAAAAGAAAAGAAAACATACATATTCAGGATAATAATCCTGAATACATTATACTGCAATCAAAGACAGGGTGATTACAGCTTGAATGCCTTTGTTCATAGATCTGCTCAATCAGAGGTCTAAACAATAACAATCAGTTGCTATTCATCTACAATCTAACTCTTAGGTATTAAATTGACACTAGCTCCTATCTCTTGCACTAATTTAAGCAGAATTTATAGTGGTTGTGTGGTAAGAAGTTTGCTTCTCAACCACATGGTACCCGGTTCAGTCCCACTGCGTGGAACCCTGGGTAAGTGTCTTCTACTATAGCCCTGGACCGACCAAAGTCTTGTGAGTGGATTTTGTAGACAGAAACTGAAAGAACCCCACATATATAAAGAGAGAGAAAGAGAGATAACTGCGTGTTTGGTTTGTTTACGTCCCTGTAACTTAGTGGTTCAGCCAGCATAAAAAATCAACAGAATAAGTACCAGGCTTTAAAAAAAAAAAAAAAAAAGGACTGGAGTCAATTCATTTGACTAAAACTCTTCAAGGCAAGCATGGCAGCCCAAGCATGGCTGCAGTCCAATGACTGAAACAAGTAAAAGATAAAAGATACTTTCAATGATATTCTTAGTTGTTTTTGTTGTATCTGCCGCCACTCCTAAATATTTGATAATTTCCAGAATTTTTTGTTCAGTATGCATCATTTGCACAGAAAATATTTGTTCTGATTACATAACATCAAATTATCACTTACTCTCTTTGCATATATTGTACAACTCTCATTATCCTTTACATCTAATTAATACTACCTTGGTCTAAGATGGACCTGGAAAATTGGCTATTTGGATATATTTTTTAATTATTTTAACAGTTAGATTCTCTACTTGCATCTAAATACTATTCGGCTAGTTAATTATTAAAATTTTAGTATAGCTATTTTTACCCCAGACTCCATATTATTAAAGAGATGAGAATAAAGTTTTCTATTGATTTAACAAGCTTAGCCTCCTTTAGTGAGTAGGCATGCGAAAAGGAGAAAGATAGATAGGGGGGGGAGGGAGAGATAACAGCTGTTGTTTGAATAGGTTTATATATATTGTTTTTTTTTTAAGCATATTTTGTATTTTTGTTTCTTATAACATCTTGCCGCTCTTCTCTACTTTAGCATGATACAAATTCCTTTATGTGTTAATTGATGTTACAGTAGTTGTAAATTTATTTGAAAATCTTTTTTGCAAATTAAGTATGTTTCCATGAGATAAAAATAATGAATTAATGATATGCTTTTCCATTTATTTTCTTGTGGAAAGAAATAATTATTTTTAAATAAGAGAATACTTTCCAACAATTTTGCAATATTAACAACTCAGATATTTAAGTTATTATTTACATAGCTTCTGCATTAATAATTAAAAATAAAAAATTTAATCAAATGATGAATTTCTTTATTTATAACCTTAGTTATTACCCTGAAATAGTTTTTTTTTTTTAATCAGACGGTGTTTAATTTATCTCCTAGACTATGCCAGAAAGTTTTAAATAAATATTTTTAAACATTTTTTAATACTTATTTTCTATATTTTAGGGAAATGCATTTAGTAAAATGTGTTGACAGTTATTCTAATTACACAATACCTATCTTGACTTCGCCAAAGCTTTTAATTCTGTGCTATACAAATAACTTATGACAAAGCTTTCTGCAAAAAGTTAATCTTCATAATTAGTTGAAGTCCTTCGTTCTTGGTTGAAAAGAGGTAGTCAACATTCTGCATCCTATGTGATGACATCTGGAATCCTGTAGGGTACGGTTCTTAGTCTGCCCCCTATTGTTTGTTGCATATATTATTGAAATAGATGCCAACTTGAAGCATATTTACTGAGTTTAAATACACAGATGTCATTAAGCTGCACCTTGAGCTAAAAAGAATGGGTCCTATATGCTCCAGGTTTTTCCTGCAATCTAACCTAGATACAATGTAGCAATATTATTAACTGGAAACTCAAAATGGCTGTAGACAAGTACACTACTTTACATTCTGGGAGAAAAAAAACCTGGAATTTACCTACTCCTTCCACAACCCCAACCGTAAGAAGTGGATGTGACTGAGGTATTATTGTCAGTGGTCTGCATTGGACAAACCACATTTCTAAAACTGCCAAAAAGGCTGCAGGTGTCTTAACAGCATTCAGTAAGACCTTTGTCAGATGCTCACCAGCTATCTATTTAAAGTTATATATGGCTATGGTTTGCATCTCTAGTCTGAGACCTCCCATCTTTTCCAGAATATCAGTCAACAGGAAGCTGTCCAGAGACATGCTACCAAACAAGTAACCTCCACCAGTCACCATACCTTGAATATCTTGCTTTTCTGGGCATCAACACACTAAATCTTTGAATCCTAGTAACTGGCTCAGTAGAAGCCCACGAGATTCTCCACCATTTTTCCAACAACAACCTTGGGCATCGTTTCCAATTCACTATCTCTACCACTCATGAACACACTTATTAAATCAAAAACAGCAAAACACCCATGACTTTTGGGAACATTTTTTCACACTCAGAATTGTTGAAGCATATAATAAACTACCAGCATCAGTTGTTAGCTGACAAGACACTGTATCCTTAAAAAATGTTATGCTTCCCAAAATTCACCAACACTATTCCTGCTGAACACCCTTTTGTTTTTATGGCTCTTTTAATTTTCACTTTTCTGTTTTCTCATGTTTTATCCTATTTGTTATGCTATTTTGGGTTACAACTGCTGTCTTTCTTTACTTGGCTTACTGCTGTTTTCTGTTCCCTCTTTTACTCTTTTCTGAAGAGTTGTAGTGCACCTGAATACTGTATACAATAAGCTCATTATTATTATTATTATATTTGTTAATATTCAGATGAAAACCAATATATAAAATGAAAGGCGACAACTTCATTTGCTTCATAATTATTTTTATATAATATAAAATTATAGATATGTAAACTGATAACAAGTTAGAACAAAAAAATCATTTAAAAAATGATTTTTTTAATTGTATACCTTCACAATCTGGCAAGGGTTACAGAGAATAATGGTTGGGAATGCCTGCTGCATGCAAACTTAATAATAAGTGAACTTAATAATAAGTTAATTATGTATGAAAAACATATTGTTTATCAGATTTTTTATGTGTTAAATATATGTTTTAAAATACTTTCTGTATATATATATATATATATATAACAAAGTAGATCTTAATACTACGCTCATACTCTTTTAAACCCTAAACCTATTTACGTTTTTTTTTTTATGCTTTATCAATCATCTTGTTCTTGCTGAATGCTCATACGTCAAAGACGATGGGAGAGTCCATCATATATATATATATATATATTGAGTTATTTTCTGTTAAATTACTTATTTAAAAACTAAAGGAAAAAAAGGAAATCTAACTAGAACTTGTCTTTGGTTTTTCAGGATATGTGAGCAACTTGCTATTTTTGTGGCAGCAGGTTTATAGATCAGTAGATATAGTCTGGATTTGATTTTCAGATGAAATGACTTCCTTTAGCACCCTCAGTCATTCTGAAAAATATACATACCACAAATTCAAGTTTTCGCTCTCACATATCTAAAGTTTCATTCTCTTAAATAGCAGAAAATCAATGACCGATTTTTTTTTTTCACCCCCGAATGGTTTCACAGCTCAGTCTAATAATTTTACTGGTAGTGTGAATATTTTTGAAATCATAGAAGCATCATTTTAATAGGAACCTAAATGTCAATGATAGTATTTGTTAAATAACTCAATAGTATCTGAAAACTTTTATAAAATATTTTAGCCATGACATTTGCTAGTTAAATTATTTTAAATAGGTTTTGATTAGTTGAGACTGTTGGCATCTTCCACTCTTCTTCGTATTCATCTTCAGCTGCAATTAAGGATGGAGGTAGACTTAAATCAATTGGACAAGTAGACTTAATCCATTGCTTAGTTTAATGCCACTACCTGGTCTGAGGGTGCCTTTAATCCTTTAGCATTCAGATTTCTCTGTCAAATGTAACGCTTATTTATTCATATTGTTTGTAATTAATCATGCATTATCTTGTAGCTTCAAGATTTTGATGAGGTGATTGTTTATATTTAGAATGACATTGTGGGGGTCAGGCCAGTTTGAACATAAAACAATCAGAATATTTGGGCCAGATATGGCCGGTTTAAATACTAAAGGGTTAAAGGAATTCACTGTGATTCAAGCATTTGGACCAGATCGCTGGTTTGAGGAAACCTGGGCCTCTCACCAGTCTTAAGGGCTCAAAAACGGATCATGAGTGCTGCCCTTACTTTTCTGATTAAGTGATATAAAAAATTTAAAAATAGATTTTGCCATATTCACAGAAACAAGGTGTATATATATCCAATACACCTCAAGTACATAATTATATTATACCATAATAATCGTTTCATTTGACAAAATAGGAAGCCAATTTTATAAGCTAATGTAAATGAAATTGTATATTATTGTAGTTGAAATTGTATATTACTGGAACTTATTTTTTCATCTAAAGTGTTAATGGAATTCTGAATAGCGAGATACAGAACTTTAAGCCATAAAATATCTATCTAATCTAGTAGCATGCACCAAGTATACAACTATGCTATATCTTGCTATAATAAATAAAAGATGTGACTTATATCCTTTGAGACAATAATGATAATGTAAAAATGGCTTGATGATATAATAGGGTTGGTTGGTTTTAATAAAACTTGTCAATATATCATCTATTTAGTTATCTCAGACTTCATGATTACTGTATTTTTTCTTTAATATAATACCCAAGGAGAAAAGTTATATTTATAGCTTATAAGAAAGATTGGTAAGTGGACAAGATTACTATTATTAATGTGAAATTTGAAAACTTTAAAGTTATTGAACAGTATATTGCCTAACATTTTGGTATTTTATCATCTCTTATACAAAGTGCAATATTCTGAGTTCTCACCTCACCAGTTTTCCTAGTTATCCTCTACTGAAAACAATCAGTACTTTTCACCTAACATTCTTCCTCATCTATTTGCATCACATGTCCATAGCAGCTAAGTCATTTTCATTTCTTCTGAACACTTCAGCTTATAATTTTTTACTTCATTTGTGTTCAGCGTCCCATCCAGCTTAACATTGCAAATCCAATAGATCATGCTTGCTTCATTTCTTTCCTCTGCATATCTTCCATATTCACTGCACATACAATACCTCTTCTCATACATGTTTTATACAGTCTGTTTTACATGCCAATAGAGAAGCATTTTTCATCCATCACTTCAGGATTTTTTTCTAGTTACTCTACTTTCCATACAACCATCTTTCCCTACAATAATTAGTTCACTGAGTGAGCCATCTAAGAGTTCACGGATTTCATTCCATGAGAGTGTCTGCAGATAATTACATTTGTCTGCACAAATTCTGTCAGCCAGATCCTGTCACATTTGTATTGCCATTGCTTGCACTAACTGAGTACACAATATTGAATCCTTATCTATCCCCTACCTACATATTGAGCAAGGTCAGATTACACCAAGATTTTATGCTCTCTCTCTCTCTCTCTCTCTCTCTCTCTCTCTCTCTCTCTCTCTCTCTCTCTCTCTCTCTCTCACTAGCTAGCACTTTAATTTTAGGCTCTGGGTTTAACATTTTTTCTCAATGTGACAAATTCTTCAGTGAAAAATAGGTCTTCAGCATTTTAAAGCTTTCAGAGACGTCTAGTTCCTTTTGCATTATAACCTAAAGAACTATAATGAATCCCATCACATTCTCACTTCTTTCTCTCTCACACACACCCTTGTTCATCTTCTGCAATTGCCCTTTCTTCTACCTGTTTTATTGATTATGTTGCTGAAATGAATGGAAACTACATAAGAGTGGTGAGAACTCTTTTGTCTTACAGGCTTCAATGCAACATCACAAATGCTGGTGCCATGATAAAATGCATCCCGTACACTCTGTAAAGTGGTTGGAAAATGAATGGAGATGAGCATGTGAATACATGGGGTTGAAAGTACTCTTTAGAATTGTCCTGTTGGGAACATGACCATCTCTCTGGTGCTGGTGCCATGATAAAATGCACTCAGTACACTTTTTAAGGTGGTTGGTGTTACAAAGGGTATCCAATTGTAAAAATCATGCCACAAAGAGTATGTATCAGTGAGACGTGGTTCCATAACCTGTTTGGGAGAGCAGTAACTCTGAATAAGATCTGACTTGAACCATGCTGACCTGTCCAACTCGTGCCAACATGGAGAGCAGAAGTAAATTAATGGTAACGGTGGTGGTGGTGAGGAGGAGGAGGAGGAGGATAGATTATAATTATCCATGAAGGAAACTAACAGAATCAATTGCATGACCATTTATTATTAAAAGAATAGTTAAGAAAGCCTCGAACAGCATGATGGTGACCTTGGTTTCTGCTTATACCTCACATCACAATGAAGGTTAGCAAATGAACAAAAGGATTGCATTTTATGTGACCTTACAAACTACCTTGATACTGAATGACAGCAATTTCTTTTTTTTTTACAGCTGGTCTGTTTAACAAAAATATTGAACAACACCATGATGGTGTTGCAGTCCATGAGGAGGCTCTGCCTATGGTTCAAGTAATGATGGATTCAAGATTCCTGGAGTTTGAGATGCAAATTACAGCCATCCATTAATATGTTTTCTATCATTCAAGTTGTTTTCTATTACTCTTACTTTTATCACCCTCTCATGTTGAGCAAGCAGAGACATCTACTTAGTCTTATCAGGAACAAAACAACCTCTATAGTGCCAGTGCTATAATAAAATGCACCCAATATACTCTGTGTGAAGATGCATGGTCTAATAGTTAGAGTGTTGTACTTGCAATCACAAGATTGTGGTTACAATTCCTGAACCAGGCAGTGTGCTGTGTTCTTGAGCAAAACACTTCATTTCATGTTGCTCCAGTCGACTCAACTGTATATGTGTAACTCTGCAATGGACAGGCAGCCCACTGAGGGGTCATGTTGTGACTTATACACCATGGAAACTGGGTAACCAGCCCTATGGATCCTAGGACTTGAGACATTAATGTTCAGGGTTTGTTAATGATGATGGGTATACTCTGTAAAGTGGTTGGTGACAGGAAGGGCATCCAGCATAGAAACTAAGCCAAAAATGAAGTGTACAAGCAAAACAGTCTCCAAACCATCTAAGAGGACTAACTTCATTAAGACTGTCATGACTCAACCAGCCATTCCAGCATTAAAAAAAAATCATCACCATTTAACATTTGTTTTCCATGCTGGCATGGGTTGGATGGCTTGACAGGAACTTTACAGTGTATGCTGGGTGCTTTTAACGTGCCACCGGCACACATATATACATAATGATGATGTCTTCCTCAATGATTACTAGACACAATGAACAGATAATGTGGTAGGCAAAACATACGACTTTGTTTGCCTTTGATATACATTTCTTTTAACTAGATACAAAACTAATTTTTATGGAAGTAAATAGTGAATCAAATCAACCTAAGTACATTACTGGTATTCATTTTATCAGTCTTAAGAGACGACAAGCAGAGTTTACTCTTGGGAGGATTTGACAAAGAAGTGTGAGGTGATTAGCTAATATTGAAAAGCATATTAACTGGAATTCTAGTATTTTTGCTAACTTCATTAAAAGATGCATACATACACTTTAAAATATCTTTCTATACAATATATTCATAGTAGCTTTATGGCTAATACAAATGAAGAAGAAAGTATTTTATACTAAGTTAGTAGAATGAATATATGGATTTTTTTTTTCTATTTGAAACACACACAATGTAAGGAAGCAGGCTAATGCTATTGTATCAACAGGAAACTGCTTTCATCTCTTTCTGACACTGAGACTGAAGTAAGCACATCACAGTAGAAATGTAATCATTAACCATCAACAGAGCAGTTCACATTTCTTATGACGTACATCATGCGTCTCTAAATAAAGACATTTAATAGGTAAGTCAAACTGAGGAAGAGAGAGAAGAGAGTGAGAAAGAGGGCGAGAAGAGAGAGGATGAAAGAGGAAAGAATATACAAGTGGGAGAAGGAGAGAAGAAAGAGAATGCGTGTGTGTGTGTGTGTTTAAATGGAAAAACAGAAAAGAAAATTGTTGTGTAATGGAAATATGTTAGAAAGAATTTGACTGTTTAAGTCTTGTTATTTTTGACTTTTGGGCACTTGATCTGCTGATTTTACATATTTGGCCTTACCAGTCAGGCCAAGTTCCTTCAGATATCATATGATTCACTTGAGATTAGAAGTAAAGAAAGATCTGCAAAGCTCCATTTCCATTGACATTTGCTGCAACAGTCTGTCTATGAATAATATGTTTTTTACTAAAGTCAACACTAGTGTGAAACTTTGCAATGGAGTATTAAATGGCATTAAAATATAATTAAAATGTAATTTTCAAATATTTAAAAAAAAATTAATATATAGATAAATATTCATGACATCACTACAAAGAAAACAACAAAATTATAGACATAGCTCTTCTATATAATTTAACAGTACTATTGCAATAGGCAAAGGCGGCAAGCTGGCAGAATCATTAGCACACTGGGCAAAATACTAATTGGCATTTAGTGCATCTTTACATTCTGAGTTCAAATTCCGCCGAGGTCTACTTTGCCTTTCATCCTTTTGGAGCAATAAAATAAGTGCCAGTTGAACACTGAAGTCAATGTAATCGACTTATCCCCTCCCCGCAAATTTCTATCCTTGTGTCAAAATTTGAAAACAATACTACAATAAGCAATGGCTTGGTTATATTATTCAGGCTAAACCAGATCAAAGAATGAAATGGCAGAATCCAAGGAAACTAGTGAGGATGTGCTTTAGCAAATAAGTATCAAAATGATAAAAGATCCAGTATGCTGTAAGAAAGATATAGAGAGTGTGTTTGCTGTTTCAGATGGTGGTCCTTTAACTAGAGGAAAAGAAAATGATTAGGGAAGAAGAAAAGTATGTAGCTAGAATAATGTCTCACATAGGCATATATGACCTGCCTTGGTAAAGCACATCCCCATGGTCTGAATAACTGACTCAATTTCCTTTAACAATGTAACCACACAGCTTTTGAACCCTCATATATAGCTCACATCCACTCCTAGCAATTCACACAACCACTTCTTTTCACATACATCTTACTTAGCTTCTCTGCTCCCTACACTCATCTGACAATACCCACCTTTTCTTCCATTATTTCTGCCTTACAACCATGCCATAACTCAAGGTATGTGCTTTGCTCCTTCTCCACTAAGTTTATTTTTTCCTTACTCTTCCATCAAAGGGCCACAGTCTGAAATATCATACACACACACACACACACACACACACACACACACACACATACACACACATTCTCTCTCTCTCTCTCTTTCTTTCTTCCTTACAAAATGAATAACTACAAACTCTGTACTCTTCTTTGCTTTGTTTTGTATTGTTTCTGATATTTTTTCACTGAGTTAGTTACCACACAGACTGCAAATGCAGACATCTAGATTATTGAATTATACTTTATTTGGATTATCTTTATCCTTATTATTTGCCGGCACAGACCAACACTAATTTCCTTGGATTCAACTCTTTCATTCATTTCTCAATGTAGTTTGGCTTGAATAATACAAACTATCCATCACCTATTATAATATTACTGCCAAATTATAGAAGGGTGAAGAGCTATACTATTTGTTTTATTTGGCATCTGGTACTTTTTCACCAAACAAGTAAAAAGTTTACCAATTCCATTTTCTGAAGTTTCTATACATAGAGTCATGGTTAGTCCACATTACTCCGTAAGGATCATAGGACCAATTTCCTGGTTTCTCTGGCATATATATCCCACCCTTTGCAGGATTACTCATTTTTACCAGCTGAGTGAACTGGAGCAATGTGAAATGAAGTGTTTTGCTCAAGAACACAATGCATCGCCTGGTCCAGGAATCGAAACCACAATCTTGTGATCATGAGTCCAACACCCTAACTACTAAGCCATGTACTTCTACTATAAAATAGAGTCATGCCCATTATTATTTTTCATTCTTTTGTTTTTATAGCACTACGCAATTACCCATATTTTCTATATTCTGTGCTCAAGCCAACAATACAGCTTCTTTGCCAGTCACTCAACATGCTTGAAATAATAGCCAAATCTCCATCAAATTACACCTTGCCATCTCAAATAATGAAGACAATGAATATTATAGTCCTGAGTGGTTATATCTGAAACACTTTTGATTGTAGGTCTGGACAATCAGGGCTGAAATTGTTGTAAGTGTGACATATTGCCTGTATATGAATGAATAGTGAGAATGGGTAGGACTACATATCAATGTTCAAAGGTTGTGTATGTGGATGCATGTATGTGGTGGTGAGGCAGTTGTGTATATGTGATATGTGGTTATATGAGTGGAGATATGCTGCTAGAGGAAGGCAAGTTGTTTGTTTAAACCAGTGGTTCTCAAAGTGGGGCGGTACTGACCCCCCCCCCCAGGGAGGCGATGGAAAGATCTGGGGGATCAGTGAAGTAAAGTGGAGCGATAATGGGGTGGCCAAAGGGGAGAGGGGGAAATGGATGTAAAAGCAACAAAATAATGTGCTAATTAGGTTAGGTTTTATTTGTGAAATACAGTTGGTTTGAATTTGCTGCGGAAAGTGGTCTATGTTTGTGGTAGTGAGTGGGAGGAGGGGCTAGTAATATGGCCTGGGTGCCAAGGGAGCGGGAGGAGGGGCTAGTAATATGGCCTGGGTGCCAAGGGAGCGGCAGTCTGAAAAAGTTTGGGTATCACTGGCTTAAACCATGTGGATGTGCAGTACCAAGACAGAAGATAAGACACTGTTCACCTTTCCACAGCAGAAAGGCAAACATTATTACTCAAAGCATGTACTTTTCCCCTCTTTTCCTTCCAAAGACTGGAACACCTTTGATCATAGGTCTGCTAAGTTAGAGCTGATTTGGGCTAAACAACAAGTTAAAATCTTGCAAAAATCAACTTTGCCTCAAGAGTTGATAAAATAACTAAGTAGTATTGTATTTCAGGTACCTTAAAAAAATTGGTCTGGTGCATTGTCAAAATGGAAATATACAATTATAACCATATTTACTTTTGTAACTGCTACAAAGTATGAGATATTACTTATAATTAATCTAAGTATTGTTTTTAGTATTTATATATTTTTTTAAGCAAACTGCTAAAAATGGTACAACCACTCCTGGCTGCATGCAATTGACCACTTACAGTATAAAATAAAAGTTATGTAATATAACTGATATAGGTTCCTCCTGATAAAACCCAAAATAGCTCTTTTGCAATTACTAATATATTTTATTCCACCCAAGCCATATAAAGATACTATGCCAACATTTATTTTTCACTCCTTCTTTAGGGTACTATTAACTATTCTCATTTTCACTGTCTTTTAACTGTGTCACATACCATGAAATGCCATTTTTAATTACCTTTTTTTCTTTTAAGTGGCAGTCATTTTCCAAATATTTACCCCCATTTTCTGATCAGCTGACTAAAACTTATGTAACACAATCTCATAGTTCACATGTGAATGCAGGAAGTGCAATATGGTTTGAATTAAGATTCTTTTAAAATTTCAATGTCTCTCCCACTCCACCACCTTTGACAAGTTACTTGTTTATCTTAACCAAGAATCTATTGAACTATGTAAATAGAAAGAACAGAAACAGCACTATACTACAGTTTATTTATATAATATTTTTAAGCTTAAAAGTATTATATACATAACATGCATATATAACATTAATATAAACAATATGGCTGGATTAAAGATTTGATCATAAATCTCACATAGTTGACAATCTAACATTACCTCATCCATTCAAACCATTTATATTTGTATACATTATTATTTTTAGAAATTACTTATAATATCTAATGTAAAAGTAATATATAAATGTAAATTTCTGCTAAGCTTCAAGGTGCTTTTAAAGGGTGGTGCATAGATCTGATTTCATGTCTTTAAACAGAGAGACAAATATTCCTCTGGAGAGAATACTGTCTACAGCAGATAACATCCCCAGATTATCTGGTACCTATTTCTGACAGCTAGAGGAAGTGGGACACAATTTAAGTGCAATATGCCCAAGCAAGCAACACAATTTCTGCTGTAGATTTGAACTCCAAACCAATGATTTCATTATCCAATATCCACTCGGCTATTTTAGTTTTACACATCTAATGTGAATAACATGAGTAAACTATAATATAATGCTATAATGTGAATACTGTGTGTACTGAAGTCCCCATTGACAGGTCATAAGTATGTCATTGTAGCTACTTAATTTAAATGTAGTAATTCAGGCAGTCAAGAATTGTGATGTCATTTTGGTGTAGTGGTTAACACAGCTTATATGATTTACAGCAGACACTGTGTTCAAATCCCACAGGCAATATTACAACTTTTTTCTACTTCTATATTAAATAATATAATCATTCCTTTCTCTTGACTAAATATAAAACCTCCCATTTGTAAAGGAATATAATGTTATTATTTTTCTCAAGAGCATCAGAGGTGTAAGTGGAGTGAAAAAGTTCCAATTTGAAACTATAACTGGGTTATCAACTCAACTCAGAAGTAGCTCATCTCATTTACTACACAGTGCTATTCACATGTCACATAATAACTAAGTAGATTGTACTTTTCTACCCATGGAGAAATTGTATAGGCATTTGTTTACATTTGTATCCAATGACTTACACAATGTCAGTTAAAATTTGTAACAATTATACTAATTATTATTATCATAAACACTCCATAATACAATTATAGTCTCAAAAAAATACTGCTTAGCACATCAATAATTAATTAACTGAACTATTACAAGCTTCATGCTATTTATGCAAATTGGGTTTTCTGGCTTAGTGAAGTTTCTGAAAGCCAGATATAGTTGTATGAGACAAGGGGGAAAAGCCATGCCCCATTGTAGAGATGAGCTGCCTAGTAAATGTGAATGTTTCATCAAATACTGGGGAAAAGGAGAACATCTATGAAAAATTATGAGAAATCTATAGATCTTATATCTCGGCTCTAGATTTTCATTTGTTCTTGTCATAGATGCACTGGACTACATAACAACAAATCTACATAAAAACCTAGAAATGCCTGGGTTCTCAAAAACAAAACAGAGCAGATTGATTCATATTCTTCAGATACAATTGATTACATGTACAGTGAAGATTCCATTTGAAGATTCCTGGATGAACATAAGCACACAATCACGATACATATAGAATACATATGCATGAACAGACAAACAGAAATGAAACATACACACATGTATTTTATCATGACATGCACACCCACAAGTGCAAGTTTATCCACATACACATATGCACAACACACACACACATATATGCATAGGTCAACCAAGTCAGGTAACCACAAAACCTAAAGGCTGTTTTGAGCCTTGCCACTATGTTAATGACTGACTTGTATTCTGTAAAGGAAAAAAATGTAAATAAATCCCAAAGAAACAAACAAACAAGTTTATACATACATACATACATACATACATACATACATACATACATACATACATACATACATACATACATACATACA
>JAOPUL010005356.1:15533895-15547776 GCA_027564515.1 Octopus rubescens
ATTGTTGGTTCGATGGACGAGAAAATATAGACATAGGATGGAAGGACATATAGACCCTGGATAGACAGGGGTGGACATATGGACCATGGACAGACAGACATATAGGGCAGGAGCCATCTGGCATCAGCTCTAACATTAAAAAGGACATGAATTATAAAGAATTCCAATCCCAAACTATTGTTGTCACTGTTGCTATATTTGGAATTGTAAATCTGCCTCAGTCAGAAAAATATCTTCAGAGGAAGCACTGAAGCCAACACTGTAGATTCCATAAATGATTTCTGCTGCTTTAAGTTTGTTAAGTTGGCATTACAGCCTAAGGTTATTAAGGTTTTCTAACAGAAAACCACTTATCAGAAATTTCCAGTTAAAAAAAAGAAAGAAATACATTAATGTACCATGTAGTCTAGAGGTTAGAATCCCTGGTTCAATTATTATTGTGGGAACAGTAATATTTTTTAAAACAGTGTTCTAGCTAGACCACAACTCAATATGAGTGAAACTAAGTACATTATTCAAAATATTTTTGAATATTAGTCACTAATATACCTGAGAGTTTATTAACAATAGTTTTTGATAATTAAACCGGATTTTACTGGTTGTGTTTTCTACTTAATGCATTTACTCCAAATATTACATTGACAAATACTACCTACCGTAAATTTTTAATTGTGTGTATAAATAGATACACCTTAGCATATGCGTATTTGTGTTATTAATACATACAGAATGATCTAAACTTAGGTTATTACAATGACAAGAAAGGAGATGCACTAAATATCAAGAACAAAGAATAAATCAATATCACCATGAAACAGAATTGCTCAATCTATACAACCAGATTATATAAAGAACAAGTTAACATTTAAATTCTCTTCAAACTATATTTATTTACTGTTTGTATTAGAATCTTTAAAAATGCTCATCAATTCCTGACACAAAAGCAACAACAAAAGGCATGCTATTAGAGAAATTATTTTCCATAGTTGCAAATCAAAATGTTCCCAACTACCAATTATTCACTTTCAAAGCTTAAAAGTTCTAAAGTGAATATGAAGGTTATTGTTAATGAAAGCGAATCTCATTCCATTCTGCTAAAAACATTTAAGTTAGAACATTATCAGATTGGTAGCACAAAAGGAATTACACACACACACACACACACACACATACATAATCCATTATCCGCTATTTAAAAACGTGATTTTTTTTTTCACTGAATCACCACTCTTATTCAGACACCTTTGGGTGGGTACAATATTGTTTGGCATTACTGAAACTATTCTAGTCAATGTTCTCACAATATTACTGAAACCCTCTTTGTTTATTTATTTTGTATTTTTGTGAAGTTTTGTGTTCTGTGTGTGTCATGACATAGTATTTCCATTGTGATGTTATACAGTACAATGTGTAATTATATATAATTGTTATTTCTATTATTATAATGGATTTGTGCCAATATACTCAAAATCATCACTATTATTATTTCAATTACAACTGGTATTTCATTATAATATTATTATGAAGAATACAGATGAAACCGACCTCTCAAACAGCATCCGATCTCTCAAACACCACCCAACTGTACATTATGATAGCAGGTAAAAGACCCAGGTGCCACATGAGGTACTACCAAACACCTGAGGGGCCCTTCTACCCAGGACAAAGATTAACAAACGAAAGACCTTCAGTACTACCACTCCCGCAACCATAGCAAGAATGACAACAGCAACAACTTAATCAGTGACAACGATTGCAATAACTGCAACAACAGTAGCAGTAATACCATCAACAATAGTAGCTACAACAACAGAAACTCCTAAAACAGCAAAGACCAACAACACCACAACTCAGAAGAACAGTTCTGTCATGACCACTATCCCTTAGGAACGGACCTCATTACTGGAAGCTGAATGCAACATTTCTAGTGCATAAAGCCTAAAAGAGTAACAAATTAAATAGGCAGCAATTGATACGGCATCATTAATAACTGGTGGTGGATTGCTCTGAAGAGGGGGATTTGAGTAGAATCAATAGGATTTAGCAAAGCAGTGAAAGAAAAGAAAAGAAAGAAAGAAAGAAAGAAAGAGGGAAGCTAGTGAGTAAATTAGAAGAAGCAATTAGGAAATGCATTGCAACTGATGTACTAGCATTGAGAATGGCCATCAACCATTTCTTCAATGTAAATCTCAAAGGTTGTATTGTTAGAGTTAAAGTGTGTACTCTTCAACATACAAGAACGAAAGTTTGTTTGATGGGTCCAGGTGGTAGGGGTATGATGAAACAACAAATTCACAATTTGACTTTTAACAGATAGGAACAAATACATACTACTCAATACCAGGTAGCTTTTCAGCAGCACCATACTCAGCAGCTGAGAGTGAGCAATGGAATGGAGACAGTAGTGGATTTTAGTACCTACTTCAATAGTCTGCAGCAGCTCTTGGGCAGAAGAGATAGATGGAATGTTGTGAAAATCACTAACAACAGTTGAGATGCAGTATGTGGTTAAGTGCTTGTGTGAGTGACAAAGTGATTGTCTTGTATGAGCTGCCCTATGAATTTTATGTAAACATGCTAGGTCTTGACAAGTGTCTACAGTGACTGGCAGCAAAACCAAAGAATTCCCAGTTCTGTGAGCCAGAGAATGGTAGTGCTGCTTAAGAAAACATCATAAATAAATTCTGGCCAATAACACTGCTGAATGCAGAGTTTAAGATTTTGGCCAAGGTGCCAGCAAATAGTGCTTGTCATCAGTAGAATGATTGAGAAAGTGGGGACCTGCACAATCCCAACCAGCTCAACCTCGTACATCATAGAAAATGTGACAAATTAGGTTTGCTGAGCTTTAATCAATCTTGATCAATTAAAAGCTTTTGATAGGATTAACCATCAACTATCTTCAATTTTGGTCTAATTTTCAGAGGCTGGATCACATTAATATACAGTGACATTTGCTTGGAGAAGTCAAACTAAATGGTTACCTATCAGAACCATTTCATTTCACAAGCTCAATCCATCAAGGGTATCCTCACTCATTTCTTCTATATTTACTGACTCTAAAGCCACAGAGACTAAAAGCATTGCGTGACAATTCTTTTGAAATGAAATGTGTAAGAGACATGTTGGTAAATGCAGATGTCACTATAATAGTGTCAAATACTGAGGTAGTTAACACCATTCTAAAGGAATGTGAAGTGGTCATGAACAAAAATTAACCCAGACAAGTTGGAGATCTTGCATCTCAACACCTTGAAAGCAAGTACATACCACTGGGTAGTATCATAATTAACTTGATTAAGTTCCTTGAAGTCTGGTTGAATTCAGATTTTCAGAATGAGGTTATAAGATTAGCGGCCAGTGTCACCCAGAAATAGACTCAGATGAAGCTATCACTGAAAGGTCAAATGAAGATGCTCAATGTATACATTGCTTCTATTATATATTACTGCCTGATTTTATCTAGCCATATCAGAGCATCTGCTCTGTCACTTTCACTAATTAGAAGATCTTTAACAAATTTGCAATCTTGGGTCAAGCAAATACCATGACCAAGCACCAGGTATCTGGAATGTTGTCAGACTCTCACAGCCCTCTATTAGTCAGGCAATGCAAGCAATGGAACTTTCATGTTAGTATTCTATAGTGACTAGAAGTAAGGCAGAGTGGCAACATTCTTGGAGAAATTCTGGGCATTAATAAGGCTCATTAGGCTGGTCTGGGGAGGAAGGATAAGTTCCAGAAATCCTTGACCTGGTAGTGCTACCAATAAGTCATTGCCAGTTTGAGTTAAACTTTTCAGGCTAAGTGCCTCAAATAAATCTCTCAATACGTATAAAGAATGACAAGACCATTCTGCATTTGTTCAGTGTTCAAGCACTTTTGATTTGTGGGGTTTTATCAATGCATGATGGACAAATTCAGTTATTGGTCAAGTATATTATGAAGGTCATCCCCTTGCCTTTCTTCAGCGGAGAAAAGTAGGCAATTTTCCTTTGTCTGATGACTATGGTGCAAAAGGTTGTGTGGTGGACTGAAAGGTTTAAAAAAGAGACCTTCTCCTCATCAACCTTTTCAAATTCCACTTGGATAGGAAGGTGAGAGTGGAGAAAATGGTGCTACTCGCCAGTAAATTTATTGGAAGGTGGGTGAATGTGGCAAGCATGACCTGAGTGAATGAGTCTATTCTCAGCATGCATCTGTAAGCCACAAAATGATAGCTGGGAGAGTGTACTTAACCTTGATAGGGTAACTCTAGATTTGTAGGGTTCCTAGATTGGCCCAAGGTAGCACTCTTCTCCTCTATATATCAATATATAGAGATTGTGTACAGCATTTTCTCTTTTGTTATTGTATTTTTTTCAATTTTATCCAACACTTTTTGAAATCTGTACTTATAATGTACCCTCAACCACCATCCTTGTATCAATGAAAGAAATCAACACCATCACTGTCATCATCGTTATCTTCATCATCATCATCATCACTATTATTAATTGCGTTTGTTCATGTCTGTTGACATGATCAGTTTTACACATAACAGGAATGTGTAAATATGATTATGTGTATGTTGTGAGGAGATATTAGGTGGTGGTGGAGTGGAAGAGGGAGAAGGGAAGAAAGAACTAATGAATGAGCGAAGGCTGTGCCAGTTAATAGATTCCAGATTCTCAACAGAAATGTATCAGAAAATTGTCAGTCTACAGGTACACTACTTTAAGCTGAAAGATGGCAGAATCAGAAATACACCAAAGCAGAAAAATTATTGATTATTGTATTATTTTTCTCCAATAATGTACTATACAAATCCATCTTGATTCTTGCAGTCTGCAGCAGTATCCCATATTCAACTTTTGATTATTTTTAAAAACTTATTTTTATGAAAATAAAATCCAAATATTCTGTTAAATTATAGAATCCATAAAAAATGAATTAGAGAGTAGCAGTTTGATAATAAATTAACCCATATATATATATATATGGATGGATCATTTCAGCAATTTTTAATGAGTATGTGTAAATGAATTAATGGAATTTTAATGAGGCAAATTAATATTTATCAATTAATATCGATAAACATTAATTAATTAATATCAATTAATATTTTTAAACTGAGTACACACAAACTGCAGAGGCTAAGATGCCATGTCTTTGGAAGGAGCATAGCCATGTGGCTAAGAAGTTCAATTTCAGTGATTCCAGATTCAAACATACTGCACAACATTCAGGTATTTTCTACTATAGCCTTGGGTTAAATAATGGTTTGCAAGTGGAATCGGTAGACAGAAACTATGCAGAAACATGTCATATTTATATGCGCATGCGCGTGGTTGTGTGTGTGTGTGTGTGTGTGTGTGTGTGTGTGTGTGATAATGTTTGTGTAAACCAGTGTGTCATGTTGGGTCTCTTCATGTCAAAAAGATAACTCAGTGACTCAATAGATGCTGATATAAGTACCAGACTGAAATAATTTCAAGGGTAAATAGAAATTCTAGCGTAATATGATGACTAAAACTCCAAAAGGTAAATGGCCACAGTCCAATGACTGAAACCAGTAAAAGAATAAAAGAATACAGCCTTAACAAAAAGAAATTTGTATACTAAAATGATGTAGATTTTGACAGCTCTCTCATTCTAAGAATAATTATTAAAAAGCATAAACTTTTATTGATTTCTTATGTAGGTCACAAATTTGTAGAAGAAAGAAAGTAGAAACAAATTGAATTTGAAAGATTACAAATTTTAACAGCAATTATTTATTATTTCTGACATAGGCATAATTGTTTAGTATTAAAAAGATTATTAGTAAGGTGTATATCATCTTTTATCTTTTTTTTACTTGTTTCAGTCATTGGAGCGCGGCCATGCTGGGGCGCCATATTGAAGGGTTTTAGTCAAACAAATCAACCCCAGTATTATTTTTTTTTTTTAAGTCTAGTACTTATTCTATTGTTCTCTTTTGCCAAACTGCTAAGTTACAGGGATGTAAACAAACCAACACAGTTGTCAAGAAGTGGGTGGAGAGATCATCATCATCCTTTAATGTCTGTTTTTCCACACAAGCATGGGTTGGACGGTTTGACCGGAGCTGGCAAGCCAGGGGCTAACACCATGTTCCAGTCAGGTTTGGCTTGGTTTCTACAGCTGGATGCCCTTCACAAAACACAAACACACACACATATATATATACATACACACAATGGGCTTCTTTCAGTTTCTGTCTACCAAATCCACATACAAGGCTTTGGTTAGCCTGGGGCAAGTCATTTATCCATGGTGCCATGCAGTGGGACTCAACCCAAAACCATGTGGTTGGGAAGCAAACTTCTTACTACACAGCCATGCCTGCTGTATATAGCAAGAAATATTATTAAAAATATCAGTAATAAAATTCATTTTGTCTTATTATGCGCAAGGCCATTTTTGAAGAAGAGAAAATAGTTGAGTTGAATTAGTTTAATATATTACTGTTATTCAATGTAACACCTCTACACAGGATCAACAGGGAAAAAACTAAATATGGTAAAAAACACTGACTTCAGTACTAATAACTTAACTGTCTCATAAGGCGTCGAACTAGCAGAATTGTTAGCACGCCAGGCAAAATGCTTAGCGGCATTTCACCCCTCTTTATGTTCTGGGTTCAAATTCTACCAAGGACAACTTTACCTTTCATCCTTTCGGGGTCAATAAAATAAGTACCAGTTGTGCACTGGGGTCGATGTAATTGACTTACCGCCTCCTCTGAAATTGCTGGCCCTTCTGCCAAAATTTGAAACCAATATTCTAACTATCTCCACCATTCTTTATACTGAATAATACTGATTTCTAGGATAAACCCTCCCTTTTGGGGGGAATGACCAAAGTTGATTATATTGTCCCCTATACTTGACCAATACCTATTTTATGAACCCTGGAAAGATGAAAAGCAAAGTCACACCCTGGCAGGATTTGAACTCAGAATGTATAAACTTATAAGTAAACACCAGTCTACTAATTCTACCAATTAGTCAATTTGTAACAAATACGATTGATAATGAAATTAAAGTGGTGTTTTGAGAGAAATAAAAGAACCACAGGACTGAATCAAGCTTAACCTTCATCCATCCACTCCAGGTCAATAAATTAAGAAACATTGATGTATCTAGGTTGATTATACTTCTACAAAAGTTAGCTTTGAGTTTATTCAAAAGAAATATTTATGTCAATGATTTGTCTGTATAAATATATAAAACTTATATATTTAATCTATTAATTCTAAGATAATTAGTAGAATTTATTAGTATTAATCTACAGTTAACTCTCAACTTTGTTGAATAGAAAACCTAACCTGTACAGTAGTACAAGTGGTATGCTATATATTGCTACAATAGAACTGATACATTTCATATCATTACAACATTACTGGTATAATTCATATTGTAACTCCACAACTGGTACATTTCATATCATTGCTTTACAACGGGCACAAATTTAATCACTACTGCATGGCTAGTCTAATTCTTACCATTGCTATAAGGTCAACATATTGTGGTTATACCACATTATAATTATACCTCAAAATCAGTACACATTTTAGTTGTAAACTTTTTAACCACAAACCTGCATTTTATAACTATAGAGTTTAGAAATATATTGTATTTTTACAATATCATAGATATACTTCAAAACTGTATTTAACAATTTATATACTTCAAATCTATTTTTCGCAGTTGTTATACTTCATGCCTATATTTCACAGTTGTTATACTTCATGCCTATATTTCACAGTTATACTTCATGCCTATATTTCACAGTTGCTATACTCCATGCCGATATTTCACAGTTGCTATACTTCATGCCTATATTTCACAGTTGCTATACTTCATGCCTATATTTCACAGTTGTTATACTTCATGCCTATATTTCACAGTTGGTATACTTCATTCCTATATTTCAAAGTTGGTATACTTCATTCCTATATTTCACAGTCGATATACTACAAACCTTTATTTCAGTTATTATACTTCAAACCAGTATTTCACAATTGAGATACTTCAGTCTTGTATTTCACATGATATACATCAAACCTGTATTTCACAACTGAAATACTTAGCTTGTATTTCATCATCATCATCATCATCATCGTCATTTAACGTCCGTTTTTCCATGCAAGCATGGGTTGGACGGTCATTTCACAATTGAAATACTTCAAGCCTGTATTTCACAGCTGAGATACATCATATATGTACCATACATTTGGTACATACTATAGCATCTATATAAATAATATTGATTAAATTGTATTCTTTACATCCAGTGTATACTGTGTGTACTAAAATTGGATGTGCTGAACATTATAAAGTAAATACCATTTTATAAAATAAATATAATTTTTATCTTCAATTATAAGTTCATAAAATGTAAAATACATAGAAAACTGCAGCACCCATCAGTCAGATTATAAAAGTTAGTAATTAAACTTAGAAAATTATTACCAATCTAAAGCTATATAAGTAAGGCAACATTGAAACAAGCTTATATTCAAACATTTGGAGAAATTATGGAGCACATTGTATAGTAATGTCGTTGAGTCAACGGTGGAGCTTCTGTGAGGTTGTGCACTGGGTAATGCAATCCTAGATTACTGTAAAAGAACAAGAAGGTCACAACTGGAATACATCTAATCAGTGGTCTGCTCAATCAGGACTTGGAATTAAACATCAGTTCAGTATATAAATAGCATATCAGCAAAAGATTTTAGCATTTTTCTTGATTATTTCATGTCCTCTTGCTTTTTCAGATTTCCATATATGTAGCTTGTGTGGAAAACGGACATTAAAGGATGATGATGACAATGATGATGATGTAGCTATTTAAAAAGTTATTAATTCTTGTACCATTTTATTATTATTATTACAGAATAGAAATTGAGCAAGAATGATACTTCACATCTCTTCTGTCCTGCTTGTTTAGTATTCTGCAGATTTTTTGACAAGGTTTTGATTTGTTCTGCCCTAATTGCATTAAAGACTCTAACAGGAAAGAGAGAGGGGAAGACAAGAGAAAGAGACAGAAGAGAAGAGAATACTGTATGAGAGAGGTGACAAAAACATGGATGTGGTTTTCTCAACTTTCTCAAGCAATATTCTCTTCTCTTCTTTCTCTCCTCAATATTTATAATTTTCTCCAATTTTGTATTCAATGTTTTTTTTGTTTTTATTTATTTATTCTTTAATTTCCATACTGACATAACATTAATTTGGTTCTATGTGGCACCTGTCCAACTATGCTTAGTATTGGCATAAAAACAGGCCAGTTGTGTTAAGATCACCTGCTTGGGTGACATTTGCTTTTCTATTTGAAGCCTACATGCATTTTCTTAGTGCATAAGAACAAAATTCAAGATAGAAAAGAAATAAAGTGGAGATTTTAGCTGCAACTATTAACTCAGTTGTTCTGACATAACAAGCTGTTGAGAAATCATTTTCAATGGACAATTTTTATTACGGATTACTGAAAATAAAACCTATTTTCAGCAAACTAATTTATCAATGTTGGTTCAAATCTTCACCACTGAGCTACTCTCTCTCTCTCTCTTTCCTATTAGAGGCTCTAATACAATTAGGGCAGAACAAATCAAAACTTTATCAAAAAATCTGCAGAATACTAGAGAGGCAGGACAACAGTTTTTCCCAACCTTTTTTGTCCAATGCTTCACTCTGATTTTTTTTAAAATAAAAAAAAAAATCACCTTCCTATAAAACAAGTTTGCATATAGGCATGCATGTATTCATGTGCATGTGTATATATATATCTTCTCTTCTTCTTCTTCCAAAGTTTGAAATCCGGTTTTGTCCCCGTGAACGGGGGTGGCCGGATTCACCTCACACTCGCAGCAATCGCCCTTACCCCCTCCCTCCACTTTGCCCGATTCAGTGCATCCTCCATCCTCAACCCAACCCTCCTACATTCCTCCTCCGCCTGCCTCTTCCATGTCCTCTTTGGCCGTCCCCTCCTCCTCGAGTGAACTTGTAGTGAACTAATGAAGTTGTTTCTGTGTAGAAACTCAATCTGCTAGAAATAGCAACCAAACGTTTCTCAAACAACACTCTACCTTCTGAACAAAGAAGACATTGGATAATGTAGTTTATAGTACACTATAATAATATAAGTTTAGATTGTAAACTAGGCTTTTTAAAAATGATATTGTCCAAGATATCTCTTCTATAACAAATATATGAGTTGCTATAATATTCCTGTATTTGCCAAGACTACTAAACATAGATTTTTCCAAAGGTCAGCTTAATTAACTAATTTGGAAAACATGATTATTGGCATAATTTCGATTAGTATTTGTATTTTATATATTCATTTTGTTTTTAATGTTAATAGTCTAGTTTCCTGATGGTTAAGTGCAGGCTGAAATACTTAATGTAGCAAGCTAAAAAGAATTTTTAATCAATTGAAGTTACACCCAAAATGAGAATTATAGTCATTGTAGCATTAACGATATTTCTTGTCAAGGAAGACAAGGGAAGGAACTCATCATCATTCAACGTCCATTTTTCCATGCTTGCATAGGTCAGATGGCATTTGTTGATGCAGATTTTTTGCAGCTGGATGCCTTTCCTGTCACCAACCCTCACCTTTTTTACTAAGCAAGGTAATATTTCCCTATAGCCAGTCATGTTTTTCATGGAAGACTGGAAATGAACAGCCTTGCTTGTATGACAATAATGCTCATTTACAACTATCACATGATGTCTAAACAAGGGTAGACACAAACATGCATGCACATCCAATCACAATGCATTGGTCAGCCCAGGAACTTATTAGAAGATATTTGCAATGCAATAGGATTGAGTCCAAGACCACAGGTGGTTGGGAGGAATGCTTCTTGACCACATAACCATGCCTGTGCCTATATATCATAACTCTGGTAAATAAACTTATTGAAAATTAAATAAAGGTATTGCATGGAAAGTGGGTTTAATTGTTAATTCTGAATGCGTATCCACATTATCTGATATAGAGATTATAGCATTAACAATGTCCGTTGTCAATCACAACTAGGGAGAGAACTCCACTATTTAAACTGGTTAAAAATTAAATGAAGATATAGCATGGAGAGTGGTATCTTCATCAGGGTGGTACTGCAAAAGGAGATTGATTGATAGTTTAATTATAAAGGGGTTCTGACAGCATATCTAATTAATAAAATGATGTTTAATTATTTCCAATCATTTCCTATCAGTGTATACATGCAGGCATGGCTGTGTGGTTAAGAGGCTTGCTTCCTATCCATGTGGTCTTAGGTTCAGTTCCATTGTGCAGCAGCACCTTGGCCTCTTCTACTATAGTTGTGTGTCAACCAAAATCTTGTGAGTGGATTTAGTAGATATAAACTGAAAGAAGCCTGTCATACCCACATACACACACATATATGGGTATGTGTTTGTGTGTACCCTTGTCTTGATATCATATAATTATTGTAAATGAGCATCATCATCATGGAAGCAAGGTTGCTCATTTCCAGTCTTCTGTGAAAAACTTGTCTGGCCATGGAGAAATATTACCATGCTTGAAAACAGGTGAGGATTGGCAAGAGAAAGGGCATAAAACTGTAGAAAATCTTCCTCAACAAATTTCATCTGACTTACGCAAGCATGGAATAGTGGATATTAAATAATAATGATGATGATATAGAGCAGTGGTTCCCAAACTTTTTGGGGGTTGCCGCCCCCTTGGCATCTAGCCCCTCCCCCTCTCACCACCACAAACATAGACCACTTTCTGCATCAAATCCAAAGCAATTGTATTGCACAAATAAAACTTAACCTAGTTAATCCAGTAGTTTGTTGTTTTTATATCCATCTTTTAGCCACCTCATTATCACCCCAACTTTTCTTCAGCAACCCCCTGAACCTTTCTACCACCCACTTTGGGAACACTGTTATAGAGCATTAAATCCAGTGATTAAGAAAAAATATTAACGGCTAACTAAATTTATTTTCTGACCAAGCAACATAGATATGAAGATATCGCTGGTATAAACAAAAAGTAACCAACTTTATAGTGGGCAGATTTTGGCCAGTACAAATGCTAAATTATTAATTAAAGAGACATACAACTGAAAAACTGAACTTGTGCTTTGTTTCTAGATGCAAATCTAACTCTCCTTTTAACATCAATGCCACCTAACCATTTAGTAATCATGCAAGCAGGCAAACCAAGTCTCCAGGTTGATAAAATAAAGTACCAGTCAAGTACTATGATCTCAACTTACCCTACTTCTTAATTTTTTTTTTACACCCTATGGCTCGTAAGGCTGGTTACCTAGTTTCCATGATGTATAAGTGACCAAGCTCACAACATTCTCATGAACAGGATGCTGCTCTGTAGCAGGGTTCAACTCCAGTAATTTTGAGGGGAAGGAACAAGTTGATTACATTGACCCCTAGTACTTGACTGGTACTTTATTTTATCAACCTGGAAGGGCTGAATGGCAATGTTGACCTTGGTGGAGTTTAAACTCAGAATGGAAAAAGCTAGAAGTAATGACACTAAACATTTTGATTGACATTCTAACAATTCTACCAAATTACCACCTTGCTTCCTAAATTGAAAACCAATAAGTCATTTTTTTTTAATACCATCCCTCACCTCCACTATCATTCTTGGAAAATCGGCAAAGTTTATGAATATTATCTGTTCTTTTCAATAACATGAAAAATCAAAAAGTCTTCTAAATGTGGAATATTGAACCAATTGACCAGAATTAATCATTAAAATAATTATTTTGTCTTCATCACTACAGCTATAATTTTAATTAAACATTCTTGATGCCATTGCATTACATATATTATTAACAACTTTACTAAACTTATTAAACCTATATAATCCTAGAAAGAGAATTCTTTTCAAAAGAAAGAAAATCATTAATTATGTATGTAATTGCTTTCTGCAGTAGTGTTAATGATTTAACTTTCACATGTGTTATGGAAATTTTCCATCATTAGTCTTGTCTATTTTATGTCAGTAATACTTCGCGCGCACGTGTGTGTATGTGTGTACATTCCAAGAAAGGTGAGCAAGTTATGTACGCATGTGCTTCTCATTTTTTTTTCTTTTTTTTTACCAATGTTCATGAATACACCATGCCACCACTACAACCACCACTGCCAATATCATGTGAATAAAAACTTCTCACTGAAGTGGTTGATATTTTATCTTTTACTTGTTTCAGTCATTGGACTGCAGCCATGCTTGGGCATTGCCTTGAAGGACTCCATTGAAGAAATCGACTCCAGTACTTGATTTTTAAGTCTGGTACTTATTCTTTTTGCTGAACCACTAAGTTATGGGGACATAAATCAACACTTAAGTTGGGGGTGACAAATACAGGCATAAAGACTCTCACACAGACGTGTGTGTGCGTGCATGCGTGTGTGTGTGTGTGTGTGTGTGTGTGTGTGTGTGTGTGTGTGTGTGTGTACACTGCTTGGCGGTGATACTGCTTAATTTCTTTCAACCTGGCAGTCCCATGGTGCAGCTCAGCCAATGTTGTTGACTGTGTTTTAGTTAAAGCTATGGCTTTAAAATGTACCCAGTTACTTCTCTTTGGTATTTCCCATTGATAACAGTTCAAGAGCTAGAAATGCATCTGAGAATCCGATAGAGAGTAGCACTGGACAGATATGGTGTTTTTAGACCTTTTACCATAAGAGAGAATTTTTTCTCCATGGTAACTGCAGTGAATTTGCCATTAGAAGTTGAAATATGTCACAAACATATTTTTAACTCACCTACCTAAAGTTTGCATTATATATATATATATATATATATATATCTTGGGCAAGTGTCTTCTACTATAGCCTCGGGCCGACCAAAGCCTTGTGA
>JAOPUL010005356.1:15589825-15603658 GCA_027564515.1 Octopus rubescens
CTAACCCATGCCTGCATGGAAAAACAGACGTTAAAGGATGATGATGATGATGATGATGATGATATATGTGTGTGTGTTTGCATGCTATGACAGCAGGGCCTCTTTCAATGGTAACAAACATAGACAGGTTTCTACAACAGATGTCAGGAATTGCTAATTCACGTAAAGTACATGGCAACATCCTTATAGAGTCATTATTGTAGTGGGAAGAAAGCACGTGATTATATTATATGAGAACTATATTTTGTTTTCCATCAATGTATTGCTAGTACTTTCTAAATTAACCATGAAATAGTGCTAATGGTATGTGTGTATGTACATGCACTCTATAATAAAAAGTGTTTCAAGAGCTGAATTTGACTGAGTTGGACATTATCATCATTTTAACATTCACTCTCCAATGCTCATATCGGTTAGATGGAATTTGTTAAGGTGAACTTTTTTACAGCTAGATGCCCATCCAGTTACCAACTCTCACCTGTTTCTTAGTATGTTGTTGATCTCCCATGACAAGACATGTTTTCATGGAAGATTGGAAACAAAGGAAACCGCTTGCATGATGGTGACACTTATTCACAACTTTTTTTGAAGTCAAGGAAATGTGACATACATGTGTGCGCGCACACACACACACACACACACTGCACTTCTTACAGTTTCCATCTGCCAAATCCATTGACAAAACTTTGGTTGACTCATTGCTATAGTAGAAGTGACAAGCAGTGAAACTCAACCCAAAGCCATGTGATTGGGAAGCAAACTTCTTACCACACAGCCATACCTGAGTCAATTATATATGTCAATTAACAATATGTTTGATGATATAGTGAGTGGGTGAAATTTTTAGGTTATCATCGTTTTAGCATTCACTTTTCTATGCTTGCATGGGTCAGACAGTTCATTGGGACAGATATTCTACAGCCAGATGCCATTCCTCTCACCAGTCCTCACCTGTTTCCAAGCCAGGTAATATCTTTCCTTGGCCAAACACATTTTTGCAGAATATTGGAAATGAAAATCCCCACTTGTATGATGATGAAACTCACAAGGCTTTGGTAGGCCCAGGGCTATAGTAGAAGACTTGCCTAAAGTACTACACAGTGGGACGGGACCCAAAACCATGTGGTTGGGAAATGCAGTTAATGACACAGCCATGCCTGCACCTACCATAATAATAATGTGAAAATATTTGTAAACTATAAAAGTCTATAAGTACTAAAGTTACTATCACCTCTGTTGGTTTGTTTCATAATGATAGAAATAAATATGAATTATAACTCTTTTGCTGCACCTTTTATTTTATGATTATTCAGGAGTGAAGGGCTGCATTTATGCCCTTTTATTCTTTCAAGGCCTTTGATAATGTCGAGAGGAAGACATCCTCAAATAGGAATGCTCTCAACAGTGTAAATTACACTAAAGGCACTCAATGATCAGGTAATAGAGTTAATGCAGGTGACAGATTAAGTGCTATAAATTGAATTGAAAACTCAGTTTGGTCTTCTTAAAGGCAAGAAATTAAACTTTCAATAAATATTTAAATTACTTCCAGTATAGACTGACTTTACTGGATTTAGTCTTGCTTATATGAAACTGTAGTCTCCATGAGAGACTATCCTCATGTGCTAAATGTAACATTCCCAGATGGTAATTTTAGCATTGCCTTACAAAGTGATGCAATCTTATGGGTTTGTTTCATTTCATCTTTAGGATTTCTGCTAGGCAACTTCTGAAAAAAGCCAGCTTGTCAAGTCCTCATTACTGGGTGTTTTGGATGTCTCCAGTCAGTGATGAAGTCCTAGCAGGCAGTGACAGGATTGGACAAATCAGCATACAAAAAGTGGAGGTGGAGTCTATGTAGGCTCTAAGGCACACCTGATTTGGTTTAGTACATTTGAAGATCGCTCCTTAAACACATACTAGTATGGTCCAACTTATTAGGCAGCTTTCAGTCCAGTTTGTAAGTAACAGGTGGGAGTGGGGGTAAAGTTTGTCACGGGTAACCGGCTTTGGGAGAAAATACCTAAGCTTGGTCAAAGGTTTACCTGATGTCAAGGGCAACAACTTTGCTTTTGCCAAAATTTTCAAGGGCAAGACATCATATCGTGGTATATAATACAGAAGAGATGGTCTGTAGTGGATCTACCTCTTAAGAATCTATAATAGTGATCTTTGCGATCTAAAATATGATTCAAAGTGGTGTAAGAATTAGTTCGCCCCGGTTGTATCCAAAACCTTATAAATGACAGATGTAAGAGAAGCCGGTTGTTGGCAGGGTAAGAAGGTTGGCGTTTGTGGAAGATAGGTTGCACACGAATGCGTCCATACATTTGAAAATATTACCAAAAGAGGATAAAACATATTCTACACAACAGACACATTCTTATACCGCGATTGATAAGAACAATATATCTAGCATCTATCGGAAAGTATTCTTTAATTAGCAAAATTATAGTATGATATTACAATAGTAAAGACTAATTACAAACCCCTGAAATGCTACTGATAATATTGCAGACAACGACTATTTCCCTAATTTGACAAAACTAAAATATTGGCTTTCTTCCGCGTAATTAATGAAAAAAGTCTTCACAATACAGAAAATAATACTATATTACACTGATAGATATACAGATAGTAGTTACAGCTGTATCTATGAAACCTATGTTTTATTTATTATATCTAAATTCTACGATAGCAGAAAATACACGGGGAAAATTAGATTTCAAGCATTACAGATAATTTCTTTCGATAAATAGAAGTAGACGGGTAAGAAAGAAAAATACGGAAAGCAAAAAAAATTCCTGATACTGAAAGACGGGATTTGGTCCAAAGATATACAAACCATTGAGTATCACCTGCCGATCGCAAAAAAAAAATAATAATGCAACAAATTCTAATCATCCAAAACGTCTCTGAAGGCAGCAGCTTCGTGTGTTTTATGTTGTGTGTAACGATGTTAAATGTTGACAGATTATCAGCATATATCGTGGGTGGGAGAAAGAAGAGAAACTAAAGTTAATCTTTTTAGTCTTAGAAACAATATATATATGTTCGACTGACAGAATACCCAGCATCAGTAACGCTGCAGTAATCTATCTAGAATATACGACGGTAGCTGCAATCAAATCGGTTAAATAGTCGATCTATTGTGTAAATTACAAAAATGTTAAGTACCTAGGTATGTACATATAAGTCAATAAATATATGTATAAACAAACGACTGTAAAGATTATTCGTGTGTGTGTGTGTGTGTGTGTGAATGCACCAATGCATATGTAATGTATCGTATATATTAAATGTGTGCGATTTGAGGAAAAGATTTGGTTGAATATTGATAATTAAATTTCTTTTCTCCTATTCTCCATCTTTTAGATAAGGGTATGTTCATAAGAAAGCGCATAATTGTATATGTACAAATTTATGTTGCTTATACCTTTTCAGAAATGTTCTCAATTTCTCAACAGCCTTTTTTTTTTATTTCAAATGTTACCATATCGACAAACAAGATAAATATTTTGTATAGTAAACTACGTAAATATATCGCAGCAGATAATTGAGCATATTCCGCAAGTTTGCTTTAACTTTAATAAACCGTAATTTATTAACCATTTCGAGAAGAAAGTACAAGAAAACTGTAGCTGCGTGTTTCATGTTGTATAGAAATAGCAGAAGATATTCGGCAGCCAGTACTGGATGGCTTCCGAGTGTATGTATTTGTGAATGCGTATGTATTTGTGAGTGCGTATGTCAGACCAACATTGTCAGTCGAAAGAATGTACGCAAAACAAGAGAGAAAAACCTCTTGCTTGATAATCTCAACTATTTTCAGGAAATGCAAGTAAAAATTCAAAACATACCTAAAATACACAGGGCTTAATCCAGGTATGCTTCACTACGTCTGTTACTTGGAGCCAGTGAGAAATGGTAAAATATCCGTCGATGAGCGGCAAACATCACATACATGGTCCGTGTGCCGATCGAAGACCAAAACAAAATTTGAGTAAATGGCTGGTAACAGTAGTCGGTGGGGAAGTTGGAGTGGCGGTAGCAGCAACAGCAGCAGCGGCAGTGATTAGAACTCTGTTGGTCGATGG
This sequence comes from Octopus rubescens, assembly GCA_027564515.1. Lineage (NCBI taxonomy): Eukaryota > Metazoa > Mollusca > Cephalopoda > Octopoda > Octopodidae > Octopus > Octopus rubescens. The sequence continues at coordinate 15,593,923 of JAOPUL010005356.1, forward strand.
TGGTGACGGACGACAGTGATATCGTAGAGAAATCACACGAGATCACACGATATTTGTTTTATAGTTCCGCTTCATTCTGTACACAAGGTGCGTTATTTTAATACAATTCTCGTCAAATGTTCGTAAACATACATACACACATTTACCCCAAAATGGACTGCACTTTTTAAACCAAATTTTAATATCCAGACCTTTATCCCAATTGTAGTAATATTTATGTTTAGCCCAGAAAACATAAAAATATACAAAGTAACTTTTTACACATCTGAATGATTGAAAAATATTTCTTTTTGTTTTGTTCTCTTTTTTTCATAATGCCATTACAGGTGTTGTGTATTCATTAACTTTTGTATAAAATTAGACTTTACACATTTCAATAACAAAAAAATGAAAGATTGCCAAAATATCTTATGTAACTCAACTCGTATCAGTTGTTAAACAAAAATAATTTATCTGAAATATTAATTTTTACTGTTTTTACCAATACAAGCATGGGTTTTATAGATGTGTCATTTTATATATATCTCAACAAGCAAAAAGTATCTAGGGAGACGTAGGAGCCAGGCGCATGACAAACCACAGTGAATTTTGCAGTTGACTGTTTGGGAATAGAGGCGCCCAAGCCCATACTATCAACCTATGCGCCAAACCACAGGATAATGAGGTAGAAAAGTCCACCCTAGCAGATTAGGCAGTCTGCTGACAACAGAATCACAGGAGAAAAAAGAAGAGAGATGCATTTCTGGCTAACCTTTAGATTAATGCAGTAGCTCCTCAGAAGGGAACTAGTCAGTTCCAAGGATACCATTAATGAGTGCTTAGAGCAACAGTGAGGAAGGGACCAACCACTGGGTCTATACAAGACACTTATAACATCACCAGGACCAACAGTGGATTTCTACTTGTCTGAAAGAAGTGAAAGTAGTAGTAAGAAGATAAAAATCTAACTTGGCACCAAGCCTAAATAGACTCCCATAAAAAGGTCTACAACAACTAGCAAAAGGCTTTGGAAGGCCCTGAAGGTGATTTGAAGGAGAGTTGCCCAATCATAGAAATGTGCTGAAGATACCTAAAGAAGAGAGAGCTGAGAATATCAACTAATTTTGTATCATCTCAATATGGAGAACAAGATTTTTTTCAGCATTGTGTCCAAGAGACTCTTCAACTTCCCGCTGAACAATATCATCAACATGTCGGTACAGAAGGGAGACATGTCAGAGGACACTGGCTAATTTGAACACACAGGGGTACTGGCATAACTCATTAGGGAGGCATGACAGGAAATAGAGGACCTGGTTGTACTGTGGCTGGATTTGGCCAACACATATGGCTTGATACTGCATGAGCTGGTTGAAGTTGTGCTAGAAAGATGCTATTTTCCACAACAGTAAAACTATCTCATCATGGATTATTACAGAGGGTTTCTTCTGGCCAGCCAGTTGACATCTGACTGACACCAACTAGAAGTGGGAATAATCCACTGGGCACACCATCTCTGTATCTCTTTGCCTATGAACATGCTGGTTTTAAGTCAGCAGAGAAGGAGTGGCAGGGTCCTCTCAACAAGATAGGAGCAAGGCAGCCACACAGCAGTGCAGAAAGCTAAGTGGATCCTCTGGGAACTAAAGAAATTTGTGGGGCACAGATGAGTTTCAACCTGCAAAATCCCAATGCATAATTTTGAAGAAAGGAAAAGTTACCAAGTCCTGCTTCAGAGTAAAATCAGTGAAGAGTCTTGGGAATGTCTTCAACTGCAATCTGGAGGACACCAACTCCATAAAGACAATCAGAGCTGACCTGGAGGGCTGATTGAGACCTGTTTACAAATTAGGGTTACCAGGAAGATTCAAGGCTAGGGTTTACCAGCATAGGATCCTTGAAAGATTACTATAGCTTTTACTTGTATACAAAATCACCATCAATCACAGTAGAAGAGGGCTTAGCGTTCATAGTGAGCAACCACCTTTGGCATGATCTTTGAACACATTGCACTGTATAGAAATAGCAACAAGCTCAGGCTTCTGGTAAGTTCTGTCAGGGAAAAGTGGAGTGGAATACCACTTGGCAGGACATCTAGAACTGGAATCCATAAAGGATCAAGTTCTTATCCTGTCCATCCAATCTATTTACATAAGGCTTAGTGAAAACCACTGCATACTTCCAGTGTTCTAAGACAGTGACCTTGAAGCACATCTTAAACAGCTGTTTCAAGGCACTGAGTGAAGGATTCTATTGCTGAAGACATGACCACGTCCTCAAGATCATCGCTGATGCAATCAAGGGTATCACTGACAGCAAAGATGCCAGAAAAGCAGCCTTCATTGAGGAGGGAGAGAGGCCTACAAAAAGACTCAAGAACAGCTCTGAGGGATTACTTTCTACAGTACAAGACTAGCGTGGAAGTTGATCTGGAGAAACAACTAAAATTTCCGACATATATCCCACATATCTTGCTGAGACTAGATATCATTTTGGTTTCCAACACAAAGCAACTAATACTATTAGAGTTAACTGTGCCCTGGGAGGAAAGGATGGAAGATAACTAAGTGACAGACATTGGTGGAGGACTGTTGCAAGAATGGATGGAGAAGTGGTGTTTGCCAGGAGGTTGGCAGTCAAAAGTTTGCAGATCATATTCTAAGTGAGGCCTATGAAATTCTGGGCATTTCAGGAGTGAGCAGAAGAGCTATAAAGAGACTGCTGAAAAAGCAACTGACTAAAAAGAGGGAGTTGGTAGAGTGAGTAGAAAGCTGCTTGGACACCGGCCTAGGCTTGATCTACACCCAGTGACTACAGGACACAACACTAATGATGTGTCCAAGTATTGCAGCTGTATGTGTATGTTAAATTTGTATACCTCTCTATAAGCAAAAATAATTCTGTAACCCTTTAGCATTTAAACCAGCTATATCCAACCCAAATATTCTACCTGTTTTATGTCCAAACTGACCAGATTTGGCCTCTCACACCTACACAACAATGTCATTCTAAAAATAAGCACTACGTTTGACAGAGTAATCTGAATGCTAAAGGGTTAACATCTAATTGAGTTTTATTGCAAAACAGATTTTATAATTTCCTTGCAAAGATTTATATATAAATATTAAGATTTTTTCTTTTCTTTTGAGATATAATTCTTAAGAGGTGACAAATTGATCATATCTGGTAACCTCTTCAAACAATGCTTAAAACTAATGTAATGATTTACTTATAGTATCTAGGTTCTTGGATATCTGGTTCCCGATATATTTTGACATTTGATTATTCTGTGAAACATCAACTTTCTTGATGCAGAAAAAAGATATATTGTATGATCAAAGACTGCATGGATAGTGAATCACCTATAAATATTGGTATCAAATTTTGGCACAAAGCCAGTAATTTCGGCAGAGGGGGTAAATCAATTACATCAACTCCAGTGCTCAACTGGTACTTTATTTTATCTACCCTGAAAGGATGAAAGTCATCCTCGGCAGAATTTGAACTCAGAACATAAAGACAAATGAAATGCTGCTAAGCATTTTGCCTGGTATGCTAGCGATTCTACCAACTTGCTGCCTATAATATTAACAATATAACTAGTTCTATGCTAGGACCTTTGCAATCATATTATACATAAATGTCTTGCCTAAAGTAATGAGCTCCTCTTCACTAAGAATTGTTTTGTGATCAATCTTGTTAGATACAAACCTTTTACCATCAACAGATTCTCATTCCCTTCTGCATGTTCGAAATCTCTGTCATTAAACACTTGGGTTAATATATGGCAAATTAAATTTGGCCTCTTGGAATATGACTGCCCACACCAGCTCAATAATATACACCGAAGCAGTCAATTTAAATATCATCACTCACAACCTTAACCAGATTGCAGACTGAATTGTTCATGGGGTTTGGAAATGAGAAGATATACGAAAGGCTAGTACTATGGATAAAATATGGCATAGTGCAGTGGCATATAACAGCAGAAATGGTACTAAACACCGAAGAAGTTAAAAAAAAAAACACTTTATTCATCTGCAACCAAACACTGGATAAAAGCATCATGTACCTTTGGATTCTGACTAAGACCTTTTCCACAGACCTGACAAGTAGACTGTTAAAATGAATAATAGATAAGGTACACACTAAAGACTTATAATATTTCTCTTACAGTATCCTAGATGTGATTGAAATTAGAGATTTTAACAATGGAAGTGGCAACAGAAGTCAAAATCTGATACACAGTTTTAATCTTCTAATATAACTCCAGTTACATCTAGCATGCGTTATAGGAATTACTAGCACTTGACTGGTATTATATTTTATCAACTGTGAAGGTTAAAAGGCAAAGTTTACTTCAGCAAGATTTGTACTCAGAATGTAAAGGGACATAACTAAATACTGAAGGCATTCTGAAGCAATACAAATCACTCTGATCCTTCTCCATTATCATCCTATTACACTCATTTCCAAGGCAAAGGCAATTAATGATATTCTCCAGTGCCTTCAACATCACCCTCTCTCCTTAACAACCACCAGTACTACCTCATGTAAATCCAGATCCACTGGCGATCTACTTTTCTATATACCAGTGGACTCTCTATATCTAGAAATTTTATGAAAACGATGTCATCATCAAAGTGTTTGAATCATGCCTGATCCGCAAATCTATCAAAACTATTTATGGGCACCACCCAGTTCTCATCTCTTGTAACTGTAGCTTTCAATCAGATCCCACTATCACGATGTATTAATGGAGCTCATTTTGTCCCACACTATCAACTCTGGTATGCACCAGGATTTAGGTTTTGCTCATTCTCTTCATATACATGAACTTGCTATCATGTTTAACAATGTCCATTTTTGCACAGATGATGATACTTACCCTTCATTCCTCCCTTCATTTCTCCAACCATACTACCTGGACACTTAACACCAGACCAGAACTATTTCCATGAGTGGAGACCTGAAAGCCATCACCAGAAACAATAAAATCCAAACACTATTTGTATCAAGAAAACATCATCCCCTTAAATAGTCTGAAACTAGAGCCCAAATTTTAGGCCTCACTATTACTGAGGATCTCTTGGTAAAAGCACACCCTTAACATAGTTAGGACCACACCCCAAAGACAGGCCCTTTTCTTCAAGTCCATCAATTTGATGCCTCTTTAAATGTTCTCTAGTTCCAGTTGACAATGCCACTTGTATGACATCTATTTATATTTCCTGATTGACCAAATATATTATAAGCATCGTAACTATTCCTGATAAACCAGCTAGCTTAACTGGTTGAACTTCAATGGTTGGTTCTTCTTTTGGAGTAGGCCCTCTTTAACATGCATTCTTCTCACAATAGCACACCCAAGCTTCTCTCCCCCCAAGGTAAGGGTAAATGTCATTATGTACACACTTCATTATCTCTAAGTACACTGATTGCAGTCTGGAACACTTCATGCCACAGAACATAGGTCAACATCTTAGTCTCTGCTTCTCTTCTACCTGACATCAAGTATTTCTTCTGTCTCTCCGCTTTTGTGCCCATTTACAGAACTTATTCCCCTTTGTTATTTAGCGTCCATTTTCCATGCTGGCAACTGCACCAGACCGTTTTGGCATGGTTTCTATAGCTGGATGCCCTTCCTAACACCAACCACTGCCTATAACGTGGATGGTTTTCCTCTTATAAGGAACATAAGCATCATGAATAGCCCCCATAATGTTAGCAAAACACTCAGCTTTAGAATCCATCTCTTTAAAAAAAAAAAGGTTAGTAATTTCTCCATATGCAAAAGCTTGCATTTTGTTCTTAAAGTATTGGTTCTGGTTCCAGTTGCTGTTCATGAAGCTCTATCAACTGTTCATTTGTGAGTAGTTGCCAGTCAGTTATCAATTAATGCCAATAAAGATTGTGTCACTGCTTGATTTGCATAAACCCTGTGATCTCGAAAGTTACTTCTCAAAGATTATTGTAGATACACTGAAAGGTCTGCCATTTCTTTGAGGTTATGGGATTTTCATCACTGAAGCAACATCTTAGAGAATTCCAGCTTAAGTCATACACATGTGCTGTCACTTCTATATTTTCAACATTTAAACTAGTCAATAGGTGCTGACGAAAGGACAATGCTTGAAATATGTATATACACCAACTACCTATTATCTTCAATCACATTGAATATATAGATATGATTAAATTGAAATTTAAGCACCGTTGACATAAACCAAGTGTATTGTAACTAAATGATATACTGTTGCCATGCCAACAATTAAATACATGTGCTCAATAGGCAAATTGGTTTATACTAATCATGTGGAGCAAGTAGCATTGCTAGTGGCAAGGGAAATAACTGCATTTTATAAGTTGGTTCTATTTCATTTCATTATTCGTCTTGGCTAACCCAGTAGGACTAAGATGGAGACCAATTTATCCAATATATATATATAATCAAGTGGAAATCCTTTCATTGCCAGACTCCTTCAATGACATGACCTCGACTCCAGGTCAGCTGGACATTAGTAATCTCGCAAAGAAATATTAGTTTTAAGGGTAATCTTGCTAAATTTGCTAGGTTCCATGGATTAATAAAATATACAGTAGAACGATAATTAGGTTGGTTTATTCTTGTGTGAATACTAGAAATGGTGGATTCTATATGCATGCTACCTTGGTGTTGACAGGTGGTTCCATTCTGGGTTATTTCAAAACACATTAACATGCAAGTCCACACTAAAATTTTGAGGACTATACCAGCCCTGCACTATACAGTTGAATATTGTAGTACACTAACTTGAAAATACCCTTTCACAACTAACAGCAGAATCCTTTAAAACTTTCCCAGCCAATATTATTAGAACTATAGAGATTAATTCAGGGAATGTGGAGAACTACTACACAGTTAAAGGTTTCCTTTGACGATGAAAGGAATGGTGTATAAGAGCTGTGTGAGATCGGTGATGCTGTATGGAAGTAAGACATGGTGTCTGAGCGAAAATGAGATGGGGATTTTGAAGAGGACAGAGAGAGCGATGTGTGAAGTTGATGGATAGGAAGGAAGACTGAGGACTTGATGCAAGTGTTGAGTTTGGAAGAAAAAGTGACTGGTTGGCAACAGCGAATGGGGTATGTGCTGATGGCGAGCATGTTTTGAGAAGGGCTTTTGAGTTCGTGGAGGAGGAATGTAGGAGGGTTGGGTTGAGGATCCCTGAATCGGGCAAAGTGGAGGGAGGGGGTAAGGGCAATTGCTGCTAGTGTGAGGTGAATCCGGCCACCCCCCGTTCACGGGGACAAAACCGGATTTAAAACTGGTAAAAGATTAAAAATAAAACAAAATATTTCGATTCACTTTTTTATTTTATTTTTTCTATTTAAAACAAGGCTTCACTTTCCTTCACCGAGGGGACATCAAACTTGTATGGTTATTAAAATGGTTTGTCCTCCTGTCTTGGTGCTGGTAATTTAGTATGTGCCTTAGCCAAGAAGTCAGAAAATTCTTGGTATGGCGACCTGGTGAAAGCGTTGTCCTTCCATAAGTCCGGTGTGAGGTAGGCATAGGTCTCGGCAATGGCATTGTAAGTGGCCTTAGCTGGAAAAGAAACAGCAACCCATGAAAGTAATATTGAAATCAGTGAGACTAATAATCAGCACAAAGACATTAATTATTAATTATTGATGTATACTTACCAAAGTTACCCATTGTTGCTGTACAGCCTCTAGCTTGAGTGTATACGTCATCTATTCCAGCCATATTTAGAAGTTTCTTGGGCACAGGAGCACTCACAATTCCTGTTCCACGAGGAGCAGGAATGAGGATCACTGTTACACTACCACACTGACCAAGTACCTAAAAGAGAAGTGTTGTATGTGCTAACATTAAATCTACACACTCCAAGCAAGTTTTAAACTTTTTAAATTGAGTATTCAGTTGTGTTTAGAACAGGATATATTAGCCTTACCTTACAAGGAACAGTGTGAGGTTTTCCGATTTTATTACCCCAATAGCCTCGTCTTACTGGAATGATAGACAGCTTAGCCAAAACTATAGCGCCTCTGATAGCAGTTGCAACTTCTTTGGAGCATTTCACACCCAAACCAACATGGCCGTCATGGTCACCAATGGCAACAAATGCCTATATTAAAAAAAAAATTAAACTTCATGTAGCAATAAGTCACCCCTAATTAAATTTTAATTATACAACTGATAAATTTAGTTTTTTGATTTTACCTTAAATCGTGTTCTTTGACCAGCCCGAGTTTGTTTCTGTACAGGCATAATCTTCAAAACTTCATCTTTCAGGGTTGAGCCCAGGAAAAAATCAATGATTTCTGCCTCCTGATAAATAAAAAGCAATATTTATATTTTACTTTATATAATAAAACCAAAATATTTAAATCTATTTTACCAACAGCAATCTTTCAGCCAGTCATCTATATTTTGGGTACCACAGATTTTATGGTCCAAACATTTTTACCAGTAAGCCTAATCAATCTGGTTTTGCACTTGTAATATGCAATAAATTTTTTTAAGAGGGATGGTCAGTTGGAAAGCTTTAGTAGTACCGAAATCTTTGCTCAAGAATTAAAATGAACTAGACGGCTTCAAAAAGTCAGGGACACTATATCAAATTCAAATAGATCTGTTATACCAACACCCCAACCAAAACGATCGCCTTTACATAAATTACGTCGTTTCCAGACAGTAAAAAACCTTGACGGTTTTTCACACTACCAGGACAAATTCTCATTTCACTTAATAGCAAAATAGACCGGTACATTTCATAATTGACAAAAAAAACAAATTACAAGCAATTGTCTCAGAAATACAAAAATTACGCAATAATGAACAAAATGTTACTGCTAATTTGAGATAGATTCATGAAGAAAATTACCCCACCCAATTAAACAGTATCGGATTTATTCTTCCTGTCCACAACGACCCATACAGAAATGAGTTCAGTAGGGTGCTTTTTCGGCAGGGTTAAAATAACAGATTATATTTACATATAATCTGAAGATGTTAAAGAAGTTAATAAAGATAAACTACATATTTGGCAAAACTTTATACCTCGTACTATTTGTATTTAATATTTTTAAAATAAAAAAAAATAAAGCCCAACTGGTTGCTTTTGTGGAATAGCTGCCACAAATAAAATGTTTTAAAACGTAATCAGCCTTATAAAAAATTAACTACCATTGGCCATTCACCTGTAAAATGTTTTCTTAACCCACTTACTACGACACTAAAGGTATCTATAAAAATGATTTCAGTTTGAAATGTAGAAAAGAATATTTTTAATTATAGGGAAAGTAGAATGGAACAAATACGTTTCCCAGTTTGTGTTAATTGGATACGAAATAGTTTGTATTTGATTTCCCCCCAATATTTTTCCTTGAGTCCTTGAGAAGGGAGTGGCATTACCCACATGCAATATATAGTACTTTATTTTCAGCAGCTTCAGCCGATCACTACTAGCAGCTTAAATTTATTTTAATTGTCTATATGAAAGTTTTTACAGAATGGCAAGTGGGGAAAAAAGTAGTTGGAGAGGGGGGGGGGTGGAATTGAGAAATGTTTTTATTTCAAGTATAATCGGCATGATAAACAATAGGACACGATAAAGGAGGTTGTTATCATCATCATTTAACGTGTTTTTCCATGCAGGCATGGGTTAGACTGGACCAGTCTATTTTTGGCTTGGTTTCTACAGCTGGATGCCCTTCCTAACGCCAACCACTCCAGAGAGTGTATCACCGG
>JAOPUL010005356.1:15728930-15739893 GCA_027564515.1 Octopus rubescens
ACCAAAGCCTTGTGAGTGGATTTGGTAGACGGAAACTGAAAGAAGCCCGTCGTATATATATATATATGTATGTTTGTGCCGGTGACACATTAAAGGCACCTGGTACACTCTGGAGTGGTTGGCGTTAGGAAGAGCATCCAGCCTTAGAAACCAAGCTAAAGATAGACTGGAGTCTGGTGCAGCTTGCCAGTCCAACCCATGCCAGTATGGAAAACAGACGTTAAAATGATGATGATGATATAGATAGCTAGAGAGATTGAAGTGTTTGTCAAGAACAGTAGATAACTTCGGGGTGCCCTGATTGTAGATAATGCAAAGGCATTATTAGAACTGGTGACCTCCTTGATTTGAAATGAAGTAGAGTGTGTATGTGGTGGTGAACCTGGTGGAGTGGAGAGGGTATTGGAGGAGTTTTGCCTAGTGTGTGAGGTACTGGATGCAAAAAGGAGATGAAGAAACAGAAGCTTTCTCTGCAGGAGTACTGCTTATTGAGTCATCATGATTGAGAAATGGAGAATAGAAGGCTACTACAAAGTTGGTGGAGATTATTTTGGCAAGGGATCAGAAAGTTTGGGAGGCGAGAGCACTTCTCCAATGTATGTAAGCATCTTTGTGTTCAAAGATATTTATAGGATGATCTTGAAGATGTTGAGTAAAAACTGTCCAGTTTGTAAGAGTAGGTGAATTTTACCAAGTCATGCAAAAGCCTCTAGCAGCTAGTAATAAACCAGTTATATGTTTTGGTTGTCTAGGATACCTAAGAAGATAGATTCAATCATCTGTCTCTGATATGTTGAGGGTGAAGCACATGCACTGCTATTGATAATTAGCAAAACTGGCAAAACTCTGAAGTACTATAGAGTCAATAGTAGGTGGATGTGAAGGGAATAGTCATGATATGGCAGTGGTCAAACAACCTGCTAAATGTAGAGATGGTGACGGTTTGGTAGAGACAGGGTTTGGTGATAGGAGAGAGATCAAGGATGTTTGGAGTGTCTGTATATCACTCAGAAATGTGTGTGTAGGGATGAAATTAACTGCTGTAGTGAATTAACGATTACAACAAATTTGATTTCTGCACCAGCAGTATCAGTGCAGAATGAATGTATGTGAGAGACAAGAAAAGTTTCGAACACTGAAATTACTGAAGATCATAGCTTCAGAAAGGAGTGAATACTTATCTGTTTAGAAATTTTGCATAACAAGAAAAAAGCCACAAATTTATTGAGGCAAAGTTAATTAAACTGACTCACAGTACACACTTGATACTTTTTTTTTATTGGATTCAGAGGAATGACCAGAGTTTTAACTAAGAACATAAAAGTAAACATTCTAAATCATTTAGTTCAACTTATTACCATTTCTACCATTACTCTAATAATAATTGATTCTAACACACTACGACTTATCTTTTCTTTATCATGTACTTTCATACATACAACACAGACATAGGGGTTATACATCATGTGAGGGTGGGAAAACAAAGTTATATAAAAATGAGTCGAGAGATAAAGACGTACAAGGTTTACCACATAAAAAGCATTGGTGTGGGTGCTAGTGCTACATAAAGAGCACTCAGTACACTCTGTAAAGTGGTTGGTGTTAGGAAGGGCATCCAGCCGTAGAACCAAGCAAAAACAGACTATGGAACCTGGTCTTGCCAGTTCCTGTCAAGCCATCCAACCCATGCTAGCATGGAAAATGGAGGATGTTTGATGATGATGATAAATACCACATTAAATTTACCTTTCACAAATTGTAGTGCATTGGCCTACTTATTGCAATATGAGTAGGAATGTGGTGCACCAATTAGACCGATTGCCTTATAAAACGGACTGGTGTCTGGTGCAGCTCCCCAGTCTTCAGTCAAACTGTCTAACTCCTGCCAGCATGGAAAATGGACGCTAAATGATGATGATTATCCTCAGTCTGAAAACACTTCCATATACCCTACCCATACATTGACAAAAGCTTCTTTTAGTTACTCTTTTGGTGGTACATGGAACACCTTTTATGTCTTTATCTCTCAACTCATTTTTTATGAGACACAGATAAGTCACTTTTTTCTTTGGCCATTCTTGGATAATTTTCTTAGCCAAGGAGACACACTGTTTTGCCACACATTGTTTTCATGCTTCCTTCTCTGACAAGATTCAATTTATGTCCAAAAATGCTTATGGCCAGCAATGTCAACAAAACCACTTCCATTGCTACCAATGTTCTCACTAATGTTACACTGTCAGCAGAGATAACACTATTTTGTTCTTCCAAACTGTGTGTACTTTGTCGTAAAATATTGTTAATTTTCTCATTTTTTTTCCTGTTTAATGTCTGTAAAAATATGTTCATTCTGGTTTGAAATTTTAGGGACTTTCCTGCTTGAAGAAGCCATTTTGTTTATTTACAAATAAAGAAGAGATTTTCTTTGTGAATTGAAATCTTTTCCTTCAAATGTAGAAAAATTGATGCAAACAATTAATTGATTCTCTTTCTATGTAGAAATTCTGCTTTAAATGAGCACTTTTCTACTTAAATTCACAAACTGACATGTTTGAATGTAACATATCTGACTGATACAAGTGACAACAGTAATAAGAATTTTTGTATCGTTTTAAGTGGGCAGCTATGAAGAGCAGTCTTCCTGGTAATCTGAACTTAATAACTCTACAACAATGGGCTAAGAACACATTATTACTTCGTCTAGAACATATCTTTGAGAAAGACGAAAGCACATTTTCAAAACCTGTGACAATATCACTGAAGGTAATTATCATACTTTGTTGCATTTATTACTTTTTTCTTTGTTAATTTAAGAATACATTAAAATTCCATTTAATATTCTTCTTTATATTTTATTTCTATAATTATTAATTATTATTTATAATTAAGGAGTAATTACAACTGATTAATGTATGATGTACTGTGGGGACAATATAAATCAAAGAACAGGGGTTGATATGATTGATTTTTTTTTCTTTAGTGTTTTTGTGTAGTTTTGACTGCATCAGTTTACTTAGACAAGAAGATAAACTAAAAAGGGACTTCCAATATCTTTGATATTACTGGTTAAATAGTTTGAAAATGTTATATTAAGTAATTCTTTAATATATTGGAGTTTAGAAATAACCAGAAGACCAATGACACACACACATATATATATATTATCATTGTTTTAATGTCCACTTTTCCATGGGTTGAATGGAATTTGTTAAGGCAAATATTTTTAGGGCTAGATGCCCTTCCTGTCACAAACCCATACCTGTTTCCAACTAAGGCAATATTTCCCCCTGACCAGACTTGTTTTTACAGAAGATTGGAAACATTGACACTGCTTGTATGACAGTGATGCTCATTTAAAACTATTATGTGATTTCAAGACAAGGAGACACAAACACAGACATATATACAACAGGCTTCTTTCAGTTTTTGTCGACCAAATCCACTCAAGGCTTTGGTTAGCATGAGGCTATAGAACAAGACATTATTCCAAAGTGCCATGCAGTGGAAGTGAACACCTTAACCATGTAGTCATGCCTGTACCTATATCTATCATTAACAAAATTTAGAATATCCTGTCATTCAAGAGTGGGGTATCTTTAGTACCAGGAATGAATTGCAGTGCATAAGAACTTGTGGGGTGCATCTTTGCCAAGAAAAATATTGAATCGTTAATTTTATCAATTTATAAATATGTAACTGATATTAAATTACTGTTTTGATTTTTTTTTTTCAATGTATGGGTTATAGGAACTTATAGGCAGTTTCAAATTTGAATTGGAGTGAAATTTGAAAGGAGAGGGGTGGGTCTTCCTCTTGTACTGATATTGTATTAGGAATTTTTTACAGCAATAGCTAACACTGTCAGTGACATGAATTGAATATATCACATATATATGGCATGTTTTGATTTGCTACGAAGGCCCAGTATTTAAGGGAAAGTGAATTCTATGATAGTCTTAAGGGCATTATGAACTGAACTTGTATCAACTGAGAATCAAAACTAGGCTGCAGTCTTGACATGCTAGTAGTTTACAGTAATGAATTCAGTCAAGCAAGAGTGTAAGTCATTAGATATAAAATGAATTGATATTTTACCTTTTGATATCAACAAAACTTAAAAGTTGATAGATATCCGTCAATACTATACCTAACTCAGTTGAGGGGGTCCTACCTTGTGGATACTTGGTGATCTCACCAGTGCTGGTGCCATGATGAAAGCACCCAGTACACTCTGTGAAGTGGTTGGCATTAGGAAAGACATCCAGCTGAAGAAATCATGCCAAAGCTGGCATTGGAGCTTGGCACAGTCCTCCGGCTCAACAGTTAATGTCAAACCATCCGACCCATGTAAGTATGGAAAAAGGGACGTTCACCTTCAGCACGCTTTAGGCGCACTGCTGTCGCCATAGAGTTTTCTCCCCTGTAGCTCCAGGCGTATTGTGTTGTATAGTCAGGGGAGAAATCTCATGGCAATATGAATTCTCCTCCTCCAGTGTGCTAAAGGTTAAATAATGATGATGATAATACAAATTTAAGACACTAGTGGGAATTTTAATACAACACTTTTATTATTAAAATGACTGGATTTAATTATGCTTTCTTAATTAGGAAGGAAATTTTTTTCAATGTTATCTTTGAATATTTCCAATGAAAATCTGTTTATATTTATCTTTTGTTGTTTTCTCAGAATTTATTCACCCACTTTAATATTACTGCTGTTGAAGAATTAGTTCTTGGTGCTAATCTCAAGTTATCAGACTTACATCGTCTAAAATGGAAAGCTGAGGGAGACATTACAAACAGTAAGTATCTGCTAATATTCTTTTTTGTATAAATTAATACCAGTTAAATACTAGTTTAATTTTAATCTCAGACAAACTATAAGATTATTTGAACCATTTGAAAATTATTATTAATTACAGTATCTTGTTGAAACCATCAGCAAATTCAATCCATTTTTACCCAAAATTCTATCATAGTTTTAAATTCAATTTCAGGTCATTATTTCAAGAAGCAAGAAGGTCTTGAAGTTACCTTATCACCAATGGAAATTAAAACATGGGCAGTGACAATATCAAATTTCTTTTAAATATGATTACATCTCCAATGATTACTATAAGATAATTCATCTGAAAATGTAATGGCGTAACTAACTGTTCTTCAGTTATTTCCTCTCTTTCCTCTGCTTAACTACTTATGACCAAAATATAATTCTTTTTCATTACATTTCAATTAACATGAACATCTTTATACTTTTAATAAGAACTTAAATTAAAATAAAAATTTTTTATAAGTATGATCGACTCAAATCATATTTGGCAGAAGTGATTATTGAATATATAATACATGCCATTATGTAGCTGATGGTATCCATGATTGGGGCCAGGTTGTGTATAACTTTGGAACAAAGCAGCTGGAATTTGTCTTAATAGTGAGGTAACACATAAGCCCAGTCTATGCTAGAAGGATGGGTGGGTGGGGGCAAAACAAAAATAACATTTTCCAGTTTGTTGATTTTTTTTTTTTATAAGAATGTCACTTTTGATAATTATCAAGATCATACTAGATTTGCAAATGTGGAAAAAAAAAGCATTTTGAGGCAAAAGAAAGGGAATTCTTCAAATATCAATCAAAGTAATCAAACTTTAGGATTGATATATAAATGACATTTATTCTAGTTAAAATAAACTAATCAGCTGGGCAACTGCTAAGTTCCAGTAATCAAAGTAAACATTTACAAAAAGGAAAAAAGAAAAATGAAAACTCAAACGTTTCATATAAAAATTGTTCATATTTTAATATGCAAAAATTGTAACAGTTTTGTGCACAGCTGGGTAAACATAAAAATGATATAAGGAAGTCATATAAGCAACTGATGCTTAAAGTTTTAAAATTTTTACTCCCTTTAATGATAATAACTGAATATTTGTGTGATATAAACCAGTTACATCTCCAAAGCACATATTGATAATTGATTAATGTTTACAAAGAATTTGCTCTAATAATAAATCAAATTGAGAAAAGAGCACATACAAGAAATTGAGTATTTAATCTTATATTCAAGAGAAGAAATACACAATAAATACTTCAGTTTATATATCACAGGTAAAGAATTTAAGATGCAATCAATGATAGACCAGTTCTGTTTAGAATAATTAGAATAATGACTAATCTAATTTTCAGAGATATTTTAACACAAGTGAACTGCTGTGACTAATTAAGTTTAAACATCAAACTTTAGTGAAATATGTATTTTATCATACATCATTGTTTTGTAAAAAAAAAAGAAAGAAATAAAGAAAAAAGTAGCAACAGTCACTGGCCAAAGATTTATTGGTTTGTATCTTTAAATCTAAAGTAGGGCATCTAAAAGTAAATAAAAATCATTTGGGTTAAAACTCTCGCTATGGTAGGTGCTATGGTTACACTATAATTGAAGAATCTTTTTCTTAGCTTTCAAGTGTTGGACTGAAACCCTCCTAAGATGAAACTGGAATGATGATGGATACATGCAATAGTATGTTAGGTGTATTAAAAAATATTACCATAATTTTTCTCAGACCAATCAATCAAATATATAAAGTAACAGCTGATTCTAGTTTAGAGTTTGAGTAAATGTTTATAGGTAAAACAGTAAATATTACTGAAGATTGAAAAACCGAAATGTTCCTATTATTTTAGAGGTTTCAGCCAGTAGACTATGGTAATGCTAGGGCAGCACATTTAAGAGTATAATCGATTCTAATAATCTTGGCTCTTGTTTGGCACTTAGATTTTCTTTTTTACTCCTGGATTGATGAAAGGCAAAGTTAACCAGGGCAGGATTTGAACTTAAAACTCATTAAAAATAGTCCTTAGTGTATTGTTTAAAAATATATTAATCATAAAACAGCTACATATATGTTTATCTGAGAAAATTAACTTGAATTTGAACATTGCAGCTGAAGAAGAATCAAGTAATAGTTAGTTTGATGGTTACTATATTGTGACATTCATCACAAAGCTTCTTTAATCAGTAACTTGACAATCTTTCTTCTGGTTTAAATAAAATAATCGCATCGCAACGTCATAAATCTAAATATAGTGAACGTTGAACTTAATATAATCTCACTTGGAAGAAACTTTTCAGTAATATATTTCAAATAAAAAATTACTGATGCTCTTACATACAATATGGCATTTAGATAATAATTTTATGCAATGATAGCAGGATTATAAAACATTTAATATTTGTATAGGAAAGAAAGCCTAACAAATATAGTTTTATGGATTTTTAAAAAAATTATTCGTTGAAAAAATATCTTTTGTAAGTTGAATTTTTCTGAATTTGTTCATTTTAGAATTTTTTTTTTAATAGAAAATCACTTGAAAATGGATTTTTTTTTTTCATATTCTACAAAAGATATTCTAAAATAATTATTCTTTTAATTATTTGCATAGTACACAAAATATGCACATATTATATAGAAGTTCTTAGATGAAGACAGCATAATTTATAGAATAAAGAAAATAGAAAAAAAAAAAAAAATTAAATCAGCTCACTTCATATAGTTTCAATCAAATGTCCAGGAATCATTCCAACATGATTAGACTGAGAAATATAGTTCTTTGTAGTGCATATAAAGGGCAATTAAAAGCCAAAATACTGTACCCCATACATTCAGTAGGTAATGATTTACGTGATTATTTTCTACTTTCCAGTATATTGGGAATTTGCAAACAAATATTTCGTGGCCCAGATACAATGCTATAGCATTCATTCCTACAACAGAAAGAGATACATAAATATTAAAATTGCAGTAAGCTTCTTTAAGTAAGTAATAGATTCCTATTAAGGATTGCATTTTTTTTTGTTTTACAAGACCAAATTTTACACAGAAGAAATTTAATCAATTGAATTAGTACTGGCATTTACTTAACAGATATTGGGAAATGAGATCAGAGTTGACTGAAGTGAGAATTGAACTCAGAATGCTGAAGAAATAAACTACCTACAGTAAACACCCATCCAATCTGATGTTTTCTTATCCAGCTCTGGCAGCCAATCTTGCCATTAATAAGATATTGTCTTGTTATATCGGTTTATGTTCCCCAAGTTCCCCAATATAATTAGATGCACACAATCAACAATTAATGAAATATTATCTTATATTATCTTATCATTAGACTGCATTGAAGAAATTTTAGTCGAATAGTCTCTTTTGCCAAACTGCTAAGTTATGGGGATGTAAGCACCAACACCAGTTATCAAGTGGTGGTGGAGGACAAAACAAAGACACACATATATATAGCTTTTTAACTAGTTTCAGCTCGAGAGCTACGGTCATACTGGGGCACCACCATTGATATATATACACACACACACAACAAGTTTCTTTCAGTTTCCGTCTGCCAATTCCACTCATAACACTTTGGTCGGCCTGAGGCTATAGTAGATGACACTTGCCCAAGATGCCACACAGTGGGACTGAACCCAGAACCATGTGACTAAGAAGCAAACTTCTTACCACAGAGCCACACCTGCGCCTAGTTTATGTATCATTAAAAATTCTTTACCTAAGTGATATGAAATAACATCCAGCATGTAAGATAAGGTTTAATATAATTCGTAACAGCATAATATATAATTTTGTATATTATAACAGTATAATATACCAAATTTTCCAGTTTTGTTTTAATATAACACATTAAAACATATATATGTTTTAATAACACAGGTTTTAATACAGCACACACACATATGTTTTAATATAACATATACATATATATATATAGTGGTTAGGGCATTCAGATCACAATCATAAGGCTGTGAGTTTGATACCTAGCGACACATTGTGTCCTTGAGCAAAACACTTTATTTCATGGTACTTGAGTCCAGCTTATAAAAAAAAAACTAGGCTTCTTCTTTAGGACCAGTAAATATCTTAACTCTGTCTATTGCTTACCTTCCAAGAAACTGAAATAAAACTGCTGTTAATGAACTACTCACATCAATGAAATGATGATGCTACTACAGACACTAACATCCTAGACCTAATCTAAAAGAAAACCAATTGATTGAATGACAAAGATTTAGTCATCAGACTTCAACCAAGAGCTTACAGATGCACTGTGTCTCCTTTTAGTCTTTCCTATCACTACAACATTGATAGCTGCATAACCTACTTCACTCAGGCCCAACTATCCTAGCTCTTCCCTTGATCTCCATCTGTCTCCTGTATACATGTCTCGTCCGTCTGACTTACCAATCGCCTGTGTGGTGCCACGTAAAAAGCACTTGTGGTGGTGCCACATAAAAGAACTAGTGTTGAGAGCCCGGTGCCGGTGACACATTAAAACCACCCACCACACACTGTAAAGTGGTTGGCGTTAGGAATGACATCCAGCCATGGAAACCAAGCCAAATCAGAGCCCCGGCTTGCCAGATCTGGTCAAACCAGACAACCCATGCCATCATGGAAAACGGACGTTAAAGCATGATGATTTTATATATATATATATATATATATATATATATACACACATACATATATATACATACATATATATATACTATTATAGTAACTTTGCTTTATTTTGAGATAAAATTAGTGTGTGAAATGACTTACCTGCCCAGTTAAATGGTATCCCAGACCAAATGTTCCCTACATCAATTGCAAGATAACAGAGAGTAAGCATGATGAAAGCTAATGAACCCGTTGCACAAACGAATGAGACAGACCTGAAAAATAAAATGGAATTCTTGCTGAAATACTTTTGAATAATTTCATATTTGTTGTGGATTAACCTCAAGTCAGCTCAGATTGAAAAGACCTATAATAAAAAGATGTTCCAGCTTTCTGTGTCGTTCTTGTCTATGGTAGGGATGTTAAATTAGAACCCTTTTCACTCAGTCCTCCTCCCATTCAACATTAAATTAGAGAAGTTTAAATAGAAGTACATTATTTACATTGGACGGATGTGTCCTCATCTTGTTGTTAACACAACGTTTCGGCTGACGTCCTATCCAGCCTTCATCAGGTGTCTTGGTGGTGTTATTATTATTTCAGGAATTGAACTTGGAATTGAACTCGGAATCTTGGAGTTAGTAGCCCGTGTTCTTAACCACTACACCATATGCCCACGGGCATATGTACATAATATACATAATTCCTCGTCTCAAAAATATAGAACAATTAAATAGAAGTGTTTTAAATTTATGTTAAACTCATTCCTTTGTTACTATTTCAGAAAGGCTTTTGGCACTATCATGTCTTCATGAATATACAGAACCATATAGCATTGAAGTTAATGAGGTAGCAAGAATCTTTAACCATAGCATCAAGTTAATCAAAACATTGTGACTGAAATTTGGTAGATGGAAAAAGTGTTGTTTGGTGCTAGACTTAATCCATCACCCAGTTTAAAGTTAACACCTAGCCTTTGAGTGGAGTTTGTTGCAAGAATTCAGGCCAGGTCTCTCTAATCCGCAGATAACTTCTGCCCACCAATTTCAAAGTTTTGAGCATATCATGGAACCCTGGAGACCTTTTGCTAGGTCAATAAATGATAGGTAGAATGGTTTACTCTAAGAACTTCACCTGGAGTTGTCTCACTAGGAAGAGAGCATTTGTGGTATTCTCTCCTGGCAATATTGCACCTCAGCTGATTCTCTTTTTAATTAGATGTGCTAATAACTGTTACTTGTAACTTGGTCCATCAATATGATGCCTTGATAGTCGCTTCTTTCTAGAGCATCTCCTTTGCTTTCATAGCAGCTGATGATGATACTGATATATAAGTCATTAGGGATGAGACCTCTCTGAATTACTTAATATACTAGGCAGTATCCTACTTCAGTGGCTATTTTTAGGATCACAGCAACTATCCCTGATTTTATACTCTTAATAGGCGTGGCTGTGTGGTAAGAAGCTTGCTTCCCAACCACATGGTTCTGGGTTCAATCCCACTGCGTGGCATCTTG
>JAOPUL010005356.1:15739993-15753501 GCA_027564515.1 Octopus rubescens
CAGTTTCCAGTCAAACCGTCTAACCCATGCCTGCATGGAAAAACAGACGTTAAATGATGATGATGATGATGATGAATGATGCTTTCAACTTCAAATACTGAATTTACTTGAAGTAGCTTATCTCTCGTGCATTCTACTTATTCAGCAACTTCTCATAGTATTTCCATGTCTCTTTCTTCATGGCATCAGTGAGAGCAAGTGCATCACTATCATACTTTACACACTTATCACCAACAACATCTTACTTTGCAATCTGGAACACCTCATGCCTTTGGTCCTCTCACTGCAGAACATTGACAAACTTCTTATTTTCAGCCTCTTTCTTTGGATAAATTTCACAGCATCTTGCCATTTGTCATGGCCCATTATCATCAGGAAAATGATAACTGAGAAAAAATGCCAATCCATGTTGTTGTGTCAGACTTTTGATATGGTTGTCACAGCCAGATTCCATTCCTACCACCAACTGCTCTACAGCATGAGCTGTCTGTATTTTATCATACCACCAGTATTAGTGGTTGTCTGTCACAGGACTGAAGAGACACCTCTATCCTGTAACTTTTTTTTTTTAAATTAAGAGTTACTTACTACTCTTCTTCATGGGTTGGTTGCATATTTCTTGTAAAATCTTAAAATAATGAAACTAAGATAAAATAATGTAGCAAAAATGAAAGGATTAAGTAAATATATACATACCAAAGATTTTTGTTGATTGGAATAATTCCGTCATCTTGTGAAGCTTTTGATAAGGCCAATGCAATAACACCCTATAAAATAGCAAAATTTGAATGTCAGATAAAACACACAATTTCTTTTTATTATTACTTGTTTAGAGATGTTTATCTGAAACAATAAATGAATTTTAGGTCTGCATCAAGTACTGAAACAAACAAACCAACTATATATATATATATATATATAAGGTTTTCAATATTAATGTTTTCAGATGCATTTCATACTTTTGTGACACATTCACGCATACATATTATTACTCAAAGTACTTAATAAATTTTTATAAAACCAAGGAAGTAATAATGGCATCTGTCTTTCATAGATATTTCATATTTAATTAGTAATAATGAAATAATCAAGCAAACCTCAAGCGATGTATGAATTTGGATTTGCAAAAACCCTCTATAAAAAAAAATATATATATTTATAATCAATTATCAACCTCAGCCTATCATATCCTTTGTTTACAACTGAGTTTCTTCTGACTATAATTATTATCTGTTGATGTCTATGATACATATATTGCAAGCATATATGGTGGGTCCTGTGATCCTGTTGCCATCATCTGTTCTTAGCACTGAGGCTGTCATCTATCAGTAACTGTAAATTACAAGGAGGAACTGTGAACCATTTTGTAGGCAGGAGCTGCATTTAAACTGTCATCCTGTGTGTATTATCATTGTATGATAAAAGCACCCATGCCAGTGGCACATTAAAGGCATCCATTACACTCTCTGGAGTGGTTGGCGTTAGGAAAGGCATCCAGCTGTAGAAACCAAGCCAAAACAGACTGGAGTCTGGTGCAGCTCTCCAGTTTGCCAGTCTCCAGTATAACCTATGCTAGCATGGAAAGCAGACACTAAATGATGATGAACTAAGCACAAAGAAGATTTTTTTTAGGTGGATTGCCTCACTGATGGAGAGTAGTTGAGAAGAGGAGAGTATGAGTATAACCTACCATCATCATTAGTTTAACATCCACTTTTCCATGCTTACCTGGGTCAAACAGAATTTTGTCAAGGCAAATTTTCTCTGGCCGGATGCCATTCTTGCCACCAACCCTCACCTAGTTCCATGCAAGGTAGTATTTCCTCATGATCAGACACCGAAGATTGGAAACAAAGGACACTGTTTGCATGATGGTGACACTCATTTACAAATACCACACCATGTCAAGGCAAGGAGAGTGTAACACACACACGACATACTTCTTTCAGTTTCCATTTACTGAATCTACTCACAAGACTGACTTATCAGGTTAACTACTAATCCATGACTTCAAGTTTCATACTAGAAAAGGGAATTCAACTACAACATTCAGATTGTAACAATATGCTTGCATGGAGTTGAAAAGTAATTTGAAATGGTTATTTCAACTCCTGTCTGTGCTTACATTGAAGGGGAAAAAAGTGATTTGTTACCTGTTCTAAATTGGAGAGAATTATCTTGGGCAAACCAAAACATGACAAAATATATAATATTGTGTGTGTATATTGTGAGAGGCAGCCATATAAAAGTGGTAGACATTAATTAAACTTTTATGATAGTAACTACATTATCATCATCATTTTAACATTCAATTAATGCTTAATGCCCTAGGAAAAGGCTTGGACATTGCACTTTTCAATAAAACACAGTGTCTTTGAGGCTAGTAACAATAAACTAATTATGTGAATGGAACGAGTAAAACAGTAAAATCAATAAAGTAATTGTAACTCACTGTAGCAACACCCCAGATAAGAAATCGCTTCACTCTTTCTGAATGCATCCGGAACATAAGAAATATTTTTCCTGCCTGAAAGGAAAAAAAAAAAATGTCTAAATTATAAAAATCAAATCCTGAAACTGTCTCAAATTCCTTTCTTATCTCCTTCAACATTATGAAGAAACAATAACAACACATATCTAGAAAACATTGTACCACACCCCCCTCTAAACATGAACAGATCACAACAAATGTCAAGCCTCCCCAACACTGTGGATCTCTCTTGATAAACACAAATCTTCAACATAGCTGAAACTGCATCACAATGACTGGTCTTTCTTTCAAAGCCAGAAAATACTTCAGCCTCCAACAACTACTAACTCTCTATAAAGCTCAGGTGATACCACAATGGTGTACTGCTCCTACATTTAACATGTTGCATCTGGTACAACCACAGAATCCAAAGGCCACTTGACTGATTGGCATAAAGCCACTCACCAACTCACTTCAATTTCTAGCCCACAGGCATGCAATCTCCTCTCTCTGATTCTCTACAAAGAGCCTAGACTACTAAAGAGGACAATGTAGTATCATCAGAATATTCATGCCATTTCCATTCAGTTATATGTATTTCTTTCTCTTGTTATCCATACTGACTGCCATCTCCATTCATGTAGGTGACATAGATGGTCAAGTATAAAGTAGACTTACTGCCATAGACATTTGTCAGAGAACTAACAGCGATTTGACTAACTGCTTTAAATGACCAATAAATTCATGAAGTAGCAGCTACAGGATCATAAAGAAATTGATACGATACTGATTAAATCCTATAGTTATGTTTCTAATGAGATAAACAGCTTGTGCTTTTGAATCAGTTTTGAAAATAATCAAGAATTTGGAGGTGTTTAGTAAAATAATGTATCAGGTTACTATTTGAAACATAACATATTCTGAACATTTAAAAAAAATTTTTTAAACTTTTATTTCATAGAACTAGAGGTGGTCTTAGATTGGTATAGGAGTTTAAAATAGATTTGACAGTGAAGGAAGGTTAGGTATGTCAAGAGAGTCAATAAGTTGTTTATAGACAAAAGGTGATGGAGATTGATTGATGTAAATAATACTACAGATTTCATTTTCCTAATAGTGCATTACAGTAAATAAATAAAATATCTTTTAACCTTCTAGCATTAAACCAGCCATATCCGGCCAAAATATTCTACTTGTTTAATGCTCAAACTAGCCAAATCCAGTCTCTTACAATGACATGCTAAAAGTAAACAATCACATCATCAAAATCTCAAAGCTACAAGATAATGTACGATTAATTCAAAACAATGTGAATAAATAAGCATTACATTTGGCAGATAATCTGAATGCTAAAGCGTTAATCATAAACTGATACAAACCTGTAATCCAAGGAAACAAATAAAACATGATGTAAGGGTACCAAGAAGTCCTTCTGGATCAAATGTTTGATGAGCATGATAGATCTCCTATTAAGAAGAGAATAAAGATGAGTATACTTAATTCTGTTTCATGGACATAATGGAATTCAATTATCCAAATTGGAATAATTTAGACAGTAAAAAATATAAAAAAAGAAAGAATATTAATTAAGGCTAAAATCTCAAGATTATTTTAAAATTATTTAAATATTTTTTATTGCAATCTATCAAAATTTTTTGAACAAATAAAAGAAATTCTGTTGTGTGTGTGTGTGATTGTTATAAATGAATATCATTTCTACTATTCTCCAAAAACATGTCTGGCTATGAGGAAATATTGCCTGTTTAGAAATTGGTAAGGCTTCCAGGCAACAGGAAAGGCATTTGGCCATAGAAAATCTACCTCAAACTTTATTCAACCCATGCAAGGACGGAAAAGTGAACAGTAAAACAATGATGATGATAAAGATCAAGGGGACATATTAATGTGGTAAAATCCATGTATTAGTAAAGCTGAGAGTCAATACTAAAGAAGGAAAAAAACTAGTACTAACAAAAGCTCATTAATGAACTTATTAGATTATTAGTTGACAAATATCGTGCTGGTGACACGTTAAAGGAACCTGGTACACTCTCTAGAGTAGTTGGTGTTAGGAAGGGCATCCAGCCATAGAAACCAAGCCAAAATGGACTGGAGTCTGGTGTAGCTCTCTGGCATGCCAGATTCCAATCAAATCATCTGACCCATGCCAGCATGGAAAATGCATGCTAAATGATGATGATGATGAAAACATATATAAGAATTTATAATTTACAAATAATGAGGGGAAATTAGAAAAATTAGAAGAAATTGACCAATCTGAATTCAAGTGAAAGATTTAAAAAATGAAAGAGATCCAAGTATTTATACAGGAAAATTAACTGGAATATGAAGTCCAGCATCGAAAGGAGAAAATAATCAAATAAGTTAAAACCTCACATATGTAATGTACATTACATATGTGTCTATACATATATAGAGTTAGAAAGACAGAGACACAAACCAATATGGAAAAGGAAGATTAAGTATCCTTCAATCAGTCAGAGATTTAGAGATGTACTAATTGAAGCATTTGACGAAAAGGAGGAGGAGATAGAGATGTATGCAAATTGGAAGTTCTTACAAGACAACCTACTGAGGGCTGCAGACCAAATATGTGGCTGGTGCAAAATTCCAGCCAGACTAAGGGTGACATGATGGTGAAACAGAGAAGTAGTCAGAGCCATAATCACGGAAGAGTCAGGTTTGGAAGGTTTGGAAGAATGGGGACAACTGAGAACTTTATCAGGTAGTTAGAAGAGAAGCTAAGAGACAGGTTTATTTATCAAGGGGAGAAGCAGAAAAGAAGAGGTTTTCCAATGTTCTATGGTATGAGAACCAAAGGCATAAGGTATTCCAGATTGCAAGGCAGTATATCAGAGAAAATTGAGATGTTGCAGGAGAGAAGTGTGTGCAGAAAGATAATGGCACACTTGCACTTAGTGATTCTGAAAAGAAAGAGGCATGGAAGTGAGTCTTATCGTCATCATCATCATTGATAAGTATCCGTTTCCCATGCTGGCATGAGTTGGACAATTTGATTAGAGCCAACAAGCCAGAGGACTGCATCAAGCTTCAATGTCTGCTCTGGCATGATTTCTATGGCTTGACAACCTTCCTAATACCAACCACTGGTGAGGTCACCCAGTAAATTGTAAGACAAGACCCCTCCCTCCCAACTAAGGTGGGATGGGTAGTATTGAGGGAGACAGCTTGTGCTAGGTGATGAGAGGCTAAAGTATGACAGAGGGACAGAAGCAGGTGCCTTGCTGTAGAGGAGATACATGGCTATCCCAGTTGGAAAGGGAGAGAAAATGGTAGTGAAGAGATGTCAGGGCATACCCTCAAATTACAGGAAGGCGAATATAAGAGAAGTGGTCCAGAGGACTGGATAGGGTGGATGGGTAGTTAAGTCTGCAGGAGTGTGAAAGGAGAATAGCAGATGGATAGAGATGGAGATAGAGGTGAATCAGTGGGATGTGGAGGTGTGGTCACTGGTGAATATCAGTCTGATCTAAATGCAAAATATTAGGAATTGTCTATGTTAATGATAGTAGAGAAATACAGAAATACCTTAAATGTTCCTCTTCGATACATGTGTGATTTTCCAAAGATTTGTCTATCAATATAACCAGCTGCACCACCTGTACAATTCTTGTATTTTCCTTCTTCACTCCACCCACCTGGACCCAAGTAACCTCTGCATAAATTAAAAAAGAAAAGAAATAAAGGTAAAGAATATGTATTCAACAAAAGATGGACAAATATAAACCACCCTGCAAGATATAGATTCATTTAAAACAATCATTGATGCAAGAATCAACTTGATTAATATTTGAAGTAGCAGTTTGATTACTTTTTCTGCCAATATTTCTGCAAAGATGTTTTAAAAACAACAGTCCTGAAAAGATGGTGTAACTAATTAACATGTATAATTGTTAATATCGCTTCAATTTCTATTTGATGCTTTAATCCTCGATTTAAAATTAAATAATATGAAGATGAAAAAAAATTTTTTTAATCACAATTATTTGTAAGTATTTTCATAGTTAGTGCTTGTAACTACACCAACTCATTTGAAGGCCAAACAAATTAGGTTACTTTAATTCTCAGTTACTAATCAGGATCTATGATGGGTCTTCATGTTCAAATCAGATTCTAAAAATACTGTATTGATATTAGTCAATTAATTCAGATGAAATAATTAAGCTACAACATTTTATTCTTATGAACACAGTTTTATTATGGGACAAGTCAAAATAATTTCAACTTAAACTTACGTTGGACAGTCTGGTACTGGCAAACAGAATGTCAAACAAAGGTAGATAATCAGTAGACTTAACCCAACAACCCAGTCAAGCCAATAATTAACTAGATCTTGGATTGGACTCCACCAAACAAACTGAAATATTAAAAAATAAAATTATATATTTACATTAAAAAAAATTGTTTTTCATCATGCATTATCAGATATATTAGCTATAACACAAGGTTATACAGTTAAACAGGCTGGCCAAAACGCACATGTAGGCATTCATTCTATATATTAATTTTTTTTCTTGATATATAAATGATAATAACTGTATTAAATTTATTCCAAATGTTAGAATGCAATGTGTCTTATTGACAAGCAGTTCATTTAATTTCAGAGGATAGATTTCTAAATGTTATTTTTTCTTTCTTAGATTTAAGTAATACAGACTAAGAGAACATTTAATAAAGGATATGAAATCCTTGAGACATCTGGGAAGAAGCTTTGCTTGATCAGGACGAAGAAAGCTGATATGAAATCAGTACTGTGTACTTAGTAGAAACACAGTAAAGGCAAAAATTAGGAGGAAATCAAGACCAAACGCATTCAATATACAAGAATATTTAGCAGCGGCAAAGTCATTAAATGAAATCCATAAACTACTCAGATGGCTAACAAGTAGTAGACAGCTTTCTCTTATCCAAATTATTATTATTAGTTATTCAGTGGAAGAGTGGGCAGTGTATATGACCTTTGCAGGTCCTCATTAGATAACTTAATGCTGGAAATAGTTGAAAGCAGAGTATAATAACTAGAGGAAGAAAATAAAGAGAGGTTTAACTAGTAACTTATCTCTGTTGGAAAATATATAATAAAAAATTGTCCTCATAATTTAATGTTGACTTTGAATATTTAATTCCTACTCTCTTCTAACTCAATAAACTCAACTGGCATTTGAGAACAAAATATTTTACTACAAAAAAAAAAAAAAGTTTCTATCTACTAAATCCACTCACAAAACTTTGGCCAGTTCTGATGTCACCAAATCAGAAACTTAAGTATAAACAAAAATATCCCAGCTTTATTTATAGTGATCTACATTTTGATAGCAAATGACATCAAATTTTAAAAGTAAGTCATTTAATGTACATTTAAAAATAATTTTTACATAGCAAATAAGGTTAGAAATATTACATCAAGGTTATGTACAAATAACAGAAATGAAATAATTTATAACTGCTAAGCTGTTGTTAATTCAAATAGTTTACCTGATGGCTGTCTGCTGGTCGGGCAGAAAACAAATGCGTTACAGATACAATAAAGTAAGTTAAAGCAATGCGTTGCAGCACTCCAGGAATACGGATATCTTTCAATTCAATATCTGAAGAAAAGAAAATCAAAGTTGATAATCAACATTATAAAATAATATCTATTGAAAAAAAACAGGCCCTATAATTAACATTATCACAACTATCACATAATGATATTGTCATTATTAATATTATGACTATTATATCATCATCATTTAACGTCTGTTTTCCACACTGGCATGGGTTGGCTGGTTTGACAAGAGCTGGCCAGCTGGAGAGCTGCCCAGGTTTCAATTGTCTGTTTTGGCATGGCTTCTATGGCTGGATGCCATTCCTAATGCCAACCACTTCACAGAGTGTACTAGGTGCATTTTACGTCGCACCGGCATGGGCGCTTTAATGTGGAACAGACATGGGCACTTTTACGTGGCACAGGCATGGGCGTTTTTACGTGGCACCAGCACCCACTATCCACAAGACAAGGACCTCTAGGCTGAGAGAGGAATAGAGAGGACATGCCTATATGTATAGATGGCCACAGTTTTACTTAGCTTAGTCTTGGTACCTTGTCATCTCTGTGAGGCCTATCGTCTGAAGATCCTTTCTCACCATTTCTTCCCACGTCTGGGTTTACCCTGGCTTTATTTCTTTCAAGCCTTTGCATGTCCTTAGTAGTCACAGCCCATGTTTCACTGCCATGTAGTGTAGTTGTACATCCACAAGCATTATACAATCTGCCTTTCACTTTTAGGGAGAGGCTCTTTGTTACCAACAAAGGTAATAGCTCTCTGAACTTTGCCCAGCCTGTTCTTATTCTAGCAACTAAACTTTCAGAACTTCCTCCTCCACTGCTAACTTGGTCACCTAGGTAACAGACGCTATCCACTACTTCTAAGGGTCTCCCGAGACATTTGAAGAAGTCTATTCTCTGTACTTCTTAGTGTTTATTGTACCTGCACATCTGCCACACACAAAGACTACTTTCTCTTAACCTTCCAGTGATACCACTGCACCTCTTATGTGTCCATAACTTGCACTGGGTACACCATATGGAGTTTATACTAACACCTTTCCTACATATCGAGCACGGCCATCTCCCTGAAGGGATTTGAGATTTGTCTGTTTTCCTACTTGCTGGGACTTTGGTCTTAGCTAAATTAACTCTAAGGCGCTTTTAGGAGCAGAGGCAGAAATAATAGTTGCAGTTCCAGTTTGCAAAACTAGTCTAAGCTTGTCCATATTCCTTGATGGCATGGGTTGGATGGCTTGACAAGAGCTGGTGGGCCCCAAGAACTGCATCATGCTCCAGTGACTGTTTAGCATAATTTCTACAGCTGGATGCCCTTTCTACAGCCAACCACTTCACATCATGTATTGGATGCTTTTTTCATGCAACTAGCACTAGTGGGGTAGACATGCAACTTGCAAGACTATGAACCCTGAGTGGGGAGGGGGGAACTTTATGCTAGGAGAATAAGGAGTAGAAAGGGGTGAAGTATGAGACAAAAGAACCAAAGAACAGCTTTTCTTGCTGTAGAGGAGCTACATGACTTACTCACATTTTAGAAGAGAGGCTGATGGGGTAGAGTTGAAAAGTGATATAAATGGTGACAAGGGTCAGAGTGGACCTTCAAGGTACAAGATGCAGAGAAATGAAGGGCGAAGGGGTGCCAGGAGTGAGTGAGGGGAGTAGGGGAGAGAGGGAGATGTCTGATAGTACAGGGTAGCAGAAAAGAAATGACGATACAGTAAACAGGGGGTTCTACATATCTTTATTTTAATTTGTCATGCCCTTCACTTCTTTACCAATCAAAATTTGGTATGACCAGTTCAAACTCACTTATGTTTATTTTCACTTGCTCCTATTCTCAATGAGATTTGCTTCATGATATTTCTTCAAAATTCATTAGGACTTTCAAATAAAACATGTACAACTCTATATTTTGCTTCATTTTCCCACCACCAACATCACATAGTTCTAGAGTGAAACCCTTTCAGAACACAGTGACTCCTCTTTTCAGCACCATTTAGAAATTACACATCTTCTATCTTAATTGCATGTTTATTACTATAAACAAGCAATTAAGATCAGTGTTTCATAAGAAGATACTTTGCAAGGGCAGTTCTGAAAAGTGCTAAGTAAATGTTAACAGCCACTGTTAACTAGTCACTATGAACAATAGTTCAACCAGTAGCAGTAATTAGACTATAACAAACATAATTTATCTTAATATACAACAAATGAGAACACAATGTAATCTATACTCTTCAGAACTTGATCTGTCATTATGGAATTTTCTATGGTAGCCAAACATTTAAAATTTTAATTTAACCAATGTTAATCAGCTTATTGGAAATGCTACAATACCAAACATGTCTTTACACTGAACAAAACATTTTTCACAAATTACATCTATAACATTTTTGAATAGATAGGAAATGTTAATAACAATCTACATTAAATGAACTTTTTTTTAGCCTAACACCTAAGGAATTCTAATATCATCATCATCATCATCATCATCATCTTTTAATGTCTGTTTTCCCCAAAAATTATAGATTAAATAGAAAATTAAGCTTACAACAATTCATCATCATTATCATCACCCTCCTTTAATGTCCGTTTTCCATGCCAGTATGGGTTGGACGGTTTGACCGGAGCTGGCAGCCCAGGTGGGTAAGGGGTTACACCATGTTCTAGTCTGATTTGGCTTGGTCACTTTCTACAGCTGGATGACCTTCCTAATGC
The DNA here is from genome assembly GCA_027564515.1 of Octopus rubescens. NCBI lineage: Eukaryota > Metazoa > Mollusca > Cephalopoda > Octopoda > Octopodidae > Octopus > Octopus rubescens. The sequence goes on from JAOPUL010005356.1 coordinate 15,750,772, forward strand.
CAACCACATTACAGTGTGTGCTGGGTGCTTTTAATGCGACACCGGACTCTCGACGCGAGTGCTTTTTACGTGGCATCACACAGGCGATTGGTAGAGAGGCGAACATATAGAGCTGGGACGAACGAGACATAGACGAAACCTATAGATCGAAGGCAGACAGACATAAGGACCAGGAACATATAGACCGGGGGAAGAACTCACAAAAATATTATTAAGTAAATAAAACTTACTGCTAATGCTAATAGTGTTGATTATTATGCCAAAGAAGAATAAGACAATTGTTCTCCAAATTATCTTTGTTATAATTGTCCGTTTTTTAAACTCTTTCCGCATCAAGCTTCGAAAACTATATGCCATAGATGTTCCCATGATGAAGACAAACCTGAAATTAAACAGATTTACTGTACAGAATGGAGTAAAAAAAAAAAGTTGGTTTAGAAGTTCAATTTATTAAAATGCAGATTTCTGAACGTTTTTTCTTTTTCTTTTTTCCAGCAAACTTTATGTCCTTTTTCCATAAAATCCAAAGATGTAGTCCACGTAGACATCCTAAAGTATATTATTGGTATTTTATTGATAGTCAGATTGATGAAAGGTTATGTTGACCTCAGAAAAATTGGAAATCAGAAACCTGAGACACTATAGTAGGTACCATAAAATATTCTGTCAGACCATGTAGCTTGCGTATGTAAGTTTGTTCATTTGTGTGTGTGTGTGTGTGTGTGTGTATACCAACTTATCATTATCCTCACTTTACATCCACTTTCTTGTTGGCATGAGTAAGACAGATCAATACAGTTTGAATCAGTTTTCTATGGGCACTGTTGCTTCCATAGATGGATTGGAGGATCATGCCTTGCTAGTATCTATTGTTTTTGGCTTGGATTCTACAGCTGGATGGCCTTCCTATCACCAATCCCTTTACAGAGTGTACCACACTAATATTTTCAAATTCACAAAAGAATAAAGCGAAGTTATCTTACCAAGGAAAAACTACATCTGCACCAGTTATTCCATTCCAGGGTGAATGTTTGAAGAACCAATAGTGACCACCTCCACAATTGACAAATATCATGTTCAGAATGCTAATTCTGGAGGAAAATACAAATATTAAATTAATAAATAAATGCATTATTTAACCGTAACTATTCAAATAAACCAATTTTCAATTAAGATAACAGAAGTAATATTATTTTGTTTAAAAAACAAACAAACAAAAAAAAAGACATGGCAAAGGATTTAAATTCATAAACATTGGCTCAGCAGATCATCATCATCATCATCATTCTTTAATGTCCGTTTTCCATGCTGGCATGGGTTGGATGGTTTGACTGGAGCTGGTGAACCGGGGGCTACACCATGTTCCATTATGATTTGGTTTGGTTTCTACAGCTGGATGCCCTTCCTAACGCCAACCACATTACAGTGTGTGCTGGGTTCTTTTAATGTGCCAACGGCACCGGACTCCCAACGCTGATGCTTTTACGTAGCACCCAACAGACGGACATAATAAGCCGGGACGAATAAGCCCGGCCGCTTCTTAGTAACATGACTAGATGTGGCCGCTTCTTAGTAACATGACTAGATGTGGCCGCTTCTAGCAATAGGACTCTCGATGCGACCGCTTTCAGCAACAGGACTCTCGATGTGGCCGCTTTCAGCAACAGGACTCTCGATGCGGCCGCTTTCAGCAACAGGACTCTCGATGCGGCCGCTTCCAGCAACAGAGGACTCTCGATGCGGCCGCTTCCAGCAACAGAGGACTCTCGATGCGGCCGCTTCCAGCAACAGAGGACTCTTGATGCGGCTGCTTCCAGCAACAGAGGACTCTTGATGCGGCTGCTTCCAGCAACGGATCAGTACCACAATTCAGAAATAGCATTTCTTTAGAATGTTTTAGAAGATTATGCATAATATCCTTTTCATTATAAATAAATATAAAAAGTAAAATAGGCAAATTGGATTTCAGTTGTTCTTTAATAGCAACAATACTAGTGATGAAATGAGAATTAATAGATTACTTACCCTCGAAATGTATCAAGTGATTTTAACCTTTCCCGTACAAGTATACGGCTGCGTAGACTTTCATTATCATCTGTAGGGTTGATGCTGTCTGGAGAGCCAAGATCCTATGAAAAGATTAATTATCAATGAGATCAACTATAAAATAACAAAAAAATAATAATAATAATTTCATCATAGTGATTAGGGTTTTGGGGTCATGATCATAAAATCATGGATTTGATTCCTGAACCAGCATGTTCTATCCTAGAAGAGTAAGGCACTTCATTTCACATTGCTCCAGCCTATTCAGTGGAAAGTGAATATCAGCCAAGGGCTGGTGCAGCCCCCTCTCCTTCCAACTATTACATCCTCAATGTTTCATCGAATCAAAGGTCGATGTGCTAAGAGAGTCTATATCTGGTAACAACTACAAAGGTACCTAAAGCAATAAGCAAAACATGGCACAAGCTAGCAAGGTATACTTGCTTGTGACAGCTATGGTTTTAGATTTGCTACAAGGAAGAACATATTATGGAAAACACCTATATTTCATCATCATCATCTTACTTTAACGTCCGTTTTCCATGCTGGTATGGGTTGGACAGTTCGACCGGCACTAGTGGGGGTGGGGGAATTGAGAGCTGCACCGGTTCCAGTCTGATTTGGTTTGGTTTCTACGGCTGGATGCCCTTCCTAACGCCAACCACATTACAGTGTGTGCTGGGT
>JAOPUL010005356.1:15774014-15784563 GCA_027564515.1 Octopus rubescens
ATATACCTTCTCAATAATAAGGACCTAAACGGTCAACAAGAAACACTAGCAATGCAGGCTCCATCTGTGAGCCCTCCCCTCCTCTGAATCGTATATATATATATATATAAAATCACCATGATTATTTAACATCTGTAGTTCATGCTTGTATGGGTTGGATGGCTCAACAAGATCTGACTAGCCTGAGGGTTGAATCAAGATCCAATGACTGCCTTGGCATGGTTTCTACAGCTGGATGCTCTTCCTAGCACCAACTGCTTTGCAGAGTGTACTGGTTGCCTTTTTCATGGCACCAACACTGTATTTCATATAACTATACAAACAAACATCCATATACACAATCATAAATATATATATCCTCATATTCTCTACAAAACATAAATATAACCCACATTACTGAGACCTCCACCACCACCCACCTAGTTGGAAAAGAGTCACTCCTCAGCAACCACTAGTGCACAAATGTGCAGTTCCATCCCATCTTTTCTCATGCTTACTATGAACTTTTGCTCCTCTGAACTAGCAAGTTAAATAGCAAATCTACTATGTACTCATTCTTCCTTCACTTATCAGCTAAGTTTCAGTTCAAGACTGCAAAATCATGTTCATTATAAGCCTTCTATAGCCAGTGACACAGCAGAACACTGATGATAGAATACAAAATTGTTAAGCTTCCATAATGTAGGCCAACTTCATGACTTTTTCTATGGGAGAAAATTTAAAAACCGAAGGCTTTTACTAATAATAGCTACAAACTTATGAAGAAATGATATTTTTAACAACTGATCAACCATTACAATTAACGACCTAATCAGAAAGGGAAAGAGTGAACTTTTACCACTGAACATGGAAGTTAATTTAAAATGTAACGAAAAAAAAAAAAAATTAAAGCAGTTAAATTCAGTTTTGAAAAAAATTCTCTTTTCAGATAGTAAACAATATTTAATATTTTAAACGTCTCAAATGTTGCCGGGGTCGACTTTGCCTTTCATCCTTCCGGGGTCGATAAAGTGAGTACCAGTTACGAACTGAGTCGATGTAATCGACTACTCCCCTCCCCCAAAATTCCAGGCCTTCGAGCCCAGTATAGAATGGAATATTTTTAACGTCTCCACTAGAGATATTTGTATATTCCTTAAATTTTTGAGACACCCCCACTATGGCAAGAAAAACTTGTGTTTATTGGTACTCCAAGTTAAATCAAATTTACAATAATTATCCTCAACGAAAACATTTATAAAAACACGAGCAAAAAAGTCATACGAAAATTAAGATGAATGAGTAAAAAAAATACACGGCTTTAGGAGTTGGCAAAAGAAGATAGAAAAAAGACAACCGATATCACAAGATTATTTCACTGAGCCAACATAACACTCATTGTTTCTAATCTATTTGGATAACTGCTAATCTGACATTTTTTTCGCCTTTAGAGATTAATAAAACATTATCCTTTTCTGAGCTAATGCTGTTGCTTTCGTCATTACACCCATGACTAATTCTCATGCAAAACAAGTTTTATGATATCCAAAAGACCATGTGACATTACGTATGACATTAATGTAAACTTCTAACAATAGAGTTTGAAGACTATATTAAAAAAGACATAAATAATTGATTTATCTATTTATTCATCCTATTGTTCTATCAGTCATGACTGAAACGTTCTCTAATTATGCTATTGCTACTTAGTGCAACTCAAATATCATTCATTAATTTATTGCCTGCACAGTGTTTACCCAGTTAACACAATTTAGAGTTAATTGTCAGAAGAGAAGTATGTTTATCGAATGTATAACTGATTAAAGTCCAGATACTAACACTTAATGAACATAAAACACGTATAAATTTCTTTGCCCGAAAATCACTTATAACTTTAATGTAACAATGAACGGCTACTCAGTTTATCCCTTCTTATTAAAATGCCATTAACACGAAGACAATCATTACACATAAAGAAAACATTATCCACCACCATCCCAACATTAACAGCACATAACGAGATCACCACAAATGCTCGGTATCAACTAAGTGGCCACAAAGACATTACTCTTTAGGGGCGGAAAATACTTCAGACCCCAAACAACTATTAACCGACTCTTCAAAGTCCAGGTGGGATCCACAAGTGAACTGCTCCCGAATCGAAGTCGGGTTGCGGCTATACACGGGCATCTTAGACCGCATCATTAAACAAACAAAAAATATTCAACTGACTGGTATAAAATCGCTCGATAGCCGATTTCAATCTCTAGTCCACATGTCTCCTCTCTCTGCCTTTCCTATCGCTACAACAGTGGCCACTATTCTTCAAAATTCGTTGGTGCTTATTATCATCTCCACATATAAAACCTGGGTTTACTGATCATTTCTGCTGCTCTTTTCACCGATATTGTGTTTACTCACTTACCCGTGCCCTCGCAACAACCATTACATTCAGTCATTCGTTCATAGAATATCTATCGCCCCTCTGAAATTTCCTCCCTGCCCATGTTTTTCTTCAACCATCAATTTGGAACTGTTCAAAAGAAACATTAACCATAATGAACTAATGAGTCTATGACGGCCAGTTAACGCAATGGGAATGGTCAAGTAAAAAGAAAAAAGGTACCAAAAAAACCACACACGTGACGAGATATGAACTCAAGACCTATGAACCAAAAGGCAGAAATTGATTCAACAATTTCATCAAATGTCAAAAGGGAGCAGTTTCTTCTATATTCAACATTTTCATTACAATCACACAACTAGTATTTAAGCTCGGGTCAGCCAGAGATAAATAGTATGTAACGATGAGTGTAAGACCGAAGCAATTGTCAACTGTATTTTGACAACCGTTCTATTAAAATGTGTACCACTTCCGCCTTGTATATTTAATTTTGATGTTTCATTTTAATGTCCTAGTTGAAGAGAGTGGGACAATTAAAAAGGCAATAATCTTAGGCCCCGCAATTTTCTTAAAAAGAAGAGAGAGAAAAATAACTTGAATATAGGAGAAATACATACTATAGTACCATTACATATTAAAATACTTTTTAAAAAGAATATATTTAAAACGACAAATTAGAAAATCAAAAAAAAAAATGCTTGTTTCTATATTGGAGTTTGGGGTAATTTTTTTTAGGATGATGTAGGTTTGTTATTTCAAGAAGCTGACAGCATTTAGTGAAGAAGCGGTGAAAGAGAAATAATTCACGGTGTAAAAAGATAATCCAAGTTCTCATAAGATACACAACATAATAAAGGCCTAGGCGAAGGTCCAAGTTGCCTCGATTGGACCTTCGCCCGAAGTTTTAAAAAAAGTTACGCTTAGCAAGAATATAAAATGTCACTGAGTACATACGACAGCACAATTATTCTAAAAAAAAATTATCTTGGTACTTCATTAAAAAAAAAAACGGAAAGATAAAGGAAAAATAATAATCTCTGCTATAGAGGCAAAGAAAATCAGCTGTTCTCTATAACTGGTTTACGAAAGTTAAAATGTCAAATAACAGTATATCTGAGTTTACATTGTCAGAGAAATGTGACTGCTATTTCTAGCAGAATAAGCGATAATTTATTTAGAGGCTCCCGATGTGGCTCGTTTAATTATTTTGCTATATAGCAATAGAAACTTGAAAATAATTGTAATAGCAAAACGGGGGAAGGTTTTTTTTATCTTCTTTACAATGAAATTAAATTTGAGTACGAAAACTCCTATTTTTAATACTTTGTTGTTAAATCGTGAGTAAAAAGGAGAACATATAGAAATCATGTACAAGGACTAATAATACAATATTTTTTACAGTCAATAATAGTTAGTTGATTGTAATGAACAATTATTGTTATCAGTAAAACAGAAAAACAGTATTGTTGAATAGTAAATAGTAATTATATATATATACTAATACCGAAGGAATGCCCTCTCTCAGATATAAATGAGTAACAATATAAGTCCTGAGATAAATGTATACTTACAGCAAATGATACACAAAAGTGAGAGTATACGGACACTCATGCTGTCTGAGAACTTTCACTCAGCGTACCAGGAAGGAGGTGTTTAAAAAAAAGCACAGCTATCAACAAGGTAAATAATGATTGTAACAAGGGCGTCGACACGTATTTCAAGTATACGAAGATAGCTTCCTCTGTCCCGTGAGATAACCGGAAGTAAACAAACCAGCGCGGGAACTATAATATGGTCATCAACTCTTTGAAATAGCAGCCTAATTACACCCAATCATAGGTTTGCTAGATCGGAGATCTAAACAATAAATAACAAGTTGTTTTCAGTTGTTTTTGTTTTTTTACATTAAAGAGTAGACAGCATAGGATAATTATTTTGATAACTTGATGCAATTGTTATATTTTGTTTTGATGGCTATCTTTCAATAAAGGTAGACAGATAATGAAACTTGCCATAAAAAACTTTTTTTTCTCTCAGCTGAATCGCTTATGTTTATGTGTTTTTGTGTATGTATTATGTGTTTGTGCTTATGTATGTATATTTGTGTAAGTACTATGTTTGTTTTTGTGTATGTATTGTGTTTATGTATATATGTGTAAGTACTATGTTTATGTATCATTGTGTATATATGTGTGTATGTATGTGTTTATGTGCATGTATGTATGTGTATACATATACAGTATTTACACAAATACACACAGACACAAACAATATATACACAAAAATATTTAAACATAAGTGATTCAGCTGAAAAAAAAATTAAATGAATAAAAATTTTACGGAAATTGCCGAACAAGTAGTTTCATTATCCGTCTCCCCTTATCGAAAAATAGCCGTTTTGCTTTGTATTTACTTTATTGGGTATGGGGTCTCTATTTCCGCCATGTTTTTTTAGTTGTTTGGCCCCCTAGTCGATCCTGTTTTGACAGACCTGTCTATGATCATAACCATTTCAGCCATAACTAACTTGTCTTTTATTTCCAAAATTAGTGTACTCTGGACTAAATTATACTGTGTCCTTTTTATAAAAAAAAAGACGGTGTTGTTTTTTTTAAAAGGAGATTTGGCTGCTATTTCTTGCTGGTTAAACGATTTCGTAAAGAAAGGCTCTTCAGTTTTATTTAAATAAGAAGTAATGGTAGAAAGATACCGCGGGGTAGAGAAGAAATAGATTGATAGGAAATGTGTGACGTTTAAAGAAGTATCGTAAGAAATAAGTAAGCTCAAAGAAAGATGAATAAAATGAGACACTTGTGCTAAGTTCACGAAACGGAAATCACGGAAACAAATTCTTGGTTTCGCATGAGCATCATCTTTGAAGACTTAATAATGGTAACAGTCACATCCTAAAGTGAAAGAATATGGACATATTCGGTATCTTATCTTTTACTTGTTTCAGTCACCAGACTGCGGCCATGCTTGAGCACCGCCTTGAGGAATTTTAGTCGAACTAAAATCAACTCTAGTACTTATTTTCTTTTAAAGTCTGGTATTTATTCTATAGGTCTCTTTTGCCGAACCGCTAAGTTACGGAGACCTAAACACACACACACATATATACATATATATGTGTGTCGGAAGCTGAAAGAAGCCCGTCGTGTATATATATATGTATGTGTGTGTTGGTCAGTCCGAGGCTATAGTAGAAGACACTTGTCACGCAGTGGGTCTGAACCCGGAATCATGTGGTTAATTTAAGCAAACTTCTTACCACACAATCACACCTGCGTCTATGCTACACAGCCACGCCTGCGCCTATGTAGATAATACTGTACTACTAGCCACTTGTCCATTTTCACTCTTTACACCTTCAACTTTTATGTAAAGCCTAAGCGTGAAAATCAAAATTGTGAGATGAACTGCGGAATTGTATTAGAACCGTGATTGTAGACATTCCCTCATATATCTATTAAAACTATATTGTTATGTCTTCGAGAAAAGTTTGATCCATATTTTGAGTATCTCAAGTTAACGGACTGAATGCGAAATATTCTTGAATTTTGTCAGTATTTATGTTTTCAAACATAATGAGAAATTGATGAGGGTCAAGGGATTTTACAGCTGCTTCAAGACCAGTGGTGCCAAGCGTATGGCCCACAGTAATGCTTACTCATCTAAGGCATTATATAAATAGAAAATTATCATTTTTAAAATGTTTAAATCTATATAATATATATTAGCTAGTGTGTTCTCAGAGCCGGAGCCCGACTAGAGCCGTGTGTATTTTAGGAAATCTTATATATCACAATCAATATAAATGAAGCTTATGAATCTCGGTACTAAAGGATGTAACCTATTTCCCCTTCACTTTGTCTATACATGCCAAACCAAACGGAGTTTTTTTCTTCTCAAATTTACGCACATGTTCATCGGAATGAATTGTATTGATATGAACAATGTGGCTGGGGTAAATACGACGATGGCAACAGTGGCTGCTGCACCATCGTGGCCGGACAACAAAATATTGTCTCAGATGACCTCATCCTTTCTTGAATGTTAGACACTAACTGAGAAATCTCTCTCTATCTCTCTGTCTCTGTCTCTGTCTCTCTCTCTTTCTGTCTCCCCCCCTCTCTCTCTCTTTCATAATAATGATTACCAAAGTGAGTCCTAAAATAAAAGGGTCAGACACAACTGACTGTTTGAATGAGACCAACAAATGAAACTTCCGTTACTAGTGTCGCGAGGATGCTTGGTCACTATTGTGGTTGTTGCTTGTTGGTGTGTGTATGGTGTTGATGACCATCGTCGTGTGGTCTAGCTGGCTGCGTATATGATAAATGAAGCAACTCACAAAGTTTTAATATATTTATTTCTGGGCATGCTTTACTGTGTTGGCTGTTTACAAAAAAAAAAAAGATGCTGATAATATAACCGCCGACTTAGAGGAGAGAACTGCGCCGTGTTTTGTAGAAGGTTTGCTGTGGTACCGCGTGTGTGGGTGTCTGAAGTCGTTTCTGGCTCAAGGTAGTCTGTCCGAGTATCCGAGGTGGTCTGGTCGTAGCGGTCTGCCTTCTGTGAGTGTCCAAAGTGGTCAGGTTGAGTTAGACGCCAAACGGTTTTTATAGGGTGAAAAGAGAGCTAATTTTAGAGCCATATCACACCACAGTTTCGCGCTAATTCGTCAATTCATAGATCAATCACGTGAAACTGTGGTGGCTTACTCGTGATCTCTAACTGAATATCACGCGGTTGGGGTTCGAATCCCTACACTATGTTAGTAAACTACAAGAAATAAAACATACTCTTGGGGGGTTTTCCATGGAATTTTAGGTATGTCGAGATTTCAGTAAACCTCAAGCTCAGGTTTCGAATCTGGCCAAAACTGACACTACAGACCTATTCTAGACAATGGTGTTGTTATCATGGGCTAGTTTGAGAAATGTCTTAAGCAGTCATTATACGTTGCCGGAGATTGTAGATGAGGTACTACAAACTGTTCAGGAAGCCCTAATGTTGTTCCATATACTTGTTTTGCAGTCGCACAACTTAAGACAGTCTTTAATGTTTCACGTATATTCTAGTAGAGCCACAGGAACTAAATTACGTCAATGATTGAGATGTGTGCAAAGGCAGCGTTCGGTTGGCGATGTGATCTTACGACTATGTCGTTGAACTGAAGGTGACAGGTTGTGATAGGACGAATGTGTTGGTGTTCAGGTAAACTGGTCAAAGAAGCAAAAAGGAATCGGCTAAAACGGCACCTCGCCGACCCTATGTGATGATAGAAGGAACACTAAACAGAGCTTCAATGTTTCAATGAGGTTCTTGAGACTGTCTCAGCTGTAGCATCCGCAATGCTCATAACCTCGGATCAACATGTTCAGCGCTCCACTCATAGCTGCAATTTCCAGGAGGGAGAAGTCCAACTAAATCAATATGAATGTGATGGAACCTAATGTCTGACAGGAGAAATTTAGTAAGAGGGATTTTAGATACTAATGAACTTTTTCACGTTGACAATGCAGTCAATTCCAAGCGATGTGTACCATAAGATAAGTAATTTCTGGGTAGCTCGGATTCTTGGGTGCGATAGACTATGTAAGATGTTGAAGATGTAAGATGTTCTAGGAACGAATGGCTGATCTGATTCGTCACACTAGATATAACCTTTATTATCAGGGAGAAGTATCTAAGAGAGTGGGGAAGCCGAGAGAGAGAGAGAGAGAGAGAGAGAGAGAAGAAGAAGAAGGAAGGAAGGAAGGAAGGAAGGAAGGAAGGAAGGAAGGAAGGAAATAAATAAATAAATAAATAAAGCTTTTGTGGCAACAGAGTTCTTCGCCATTTTTCTGATCGGAATCGAAATGTGTAAGATCTATCAAAAAAGCTGAGAGTAAAGCTAATACTCCCAGGCGAGAAAATGCATTATTGTTTTTATTTGAAAAGTATCTTAAATTGTTCTAAGAGAATGCCGAGCCAATTGTAATACGAGGGTCTTATGATCAGTACAAATCTATCTTTTATGTAGCTTCCTACCCTTTAAATAATGCCGGAAATGTCCCACTGATAAGCACATAGCTTGCATCTCACGACGAAATGCACTATATTGGTTTTAGCTCCTTCGAGAAAAATACAACAGGTTCCCTCGAGTCTCCAGATAATTGTTGCACCGCTCAACTTATAGCCATGTCGGAAGTGTCTATCAAAAAGCCCAAGCAAAGCCCTTTAAATGAATGTGGCAATATCGTTACTTCGGTGACGTTTCCCCTGATGTGGCTGCATGACCTATAAGTGGGGTGAGTGTGGCTGCTCCATGTAGTAGAAAACAAGGTTAGAAATTAACAATGCTTAGAAATCGTTGAAATTGCTGAAATGAGGTAGGGCAAAGGTCTGGTGCGTTGTCTTCGGGGTCGCCATTTTGTGGTTCAGCATGTTGAATAATCAACAGTAATAGCAAATTCCGAAGAAAGAATTATCTTCAACATTGTTTATCAATAACATTAAACATTTCATACACGTAATATACACTTTGTTGTAATTTCGTATGTTAAGCATGTGAATTAAGAAATAATGAAATTGCTGAAAGACAAGAACAGAGAGATCACGTATAAATACAGGACATAACCTTAGGTTACAACAAGAATAACTCTTAAAGAGAAGGTTGAGAGATGAGACTTATCTTTATTAAACATGGGTTTAAAGCTTTCGGACGCAATAAGAATGTGGTGTGCGGGAGATTATAAACAATACACCTACCTTCCCTCGGCCGGCCCGAGCTCGATCGTTGCGGTGACTTGTCTGTTCGTAGCCCAAACCCGACGCCCGAATTAGAAGCTGCTATGACCCGTAACAATACGTCTGACCCCTCTCACGTTGCTCGATCGAAAGGGCTCTGTCTCGCCTCGCGCCTTTTGCCCCCCCCTCGTCCACTTCCGCTGCCTCGCAGTCACTGCGCTCATCCCTTCCGGTCAGCAGCACCCCAGCGCCCTAAGTGCCGACGTCATCATCCCACAACATTCATACTCAAAAGTAAGAGCAACACCTCTTTAGAGTTGGAGAAGAACTACTGAACAGGTACTCTGAGAATACAACTGTCTCGTGCAACCCAAAGGAGGCTGGACGGCCTACATAAATAGAAGCTTGGAGGAGAAGCAGGCATCATACTAGCAAGAAGCAATGCATGGATACAGGTCCCGTAAGCTAGAGGATAACAACAGAATTTGACCGGAAGAGTAGCCTCTCCTGGACCTGTGATAGACACATTACATCCCATCTAGAAGGATATACCTTCGCTATCCAGGAACAGGAGATAGCTACTAATTACCTGATAAACAAGAAAGTCAAAGATACCACCAAACCTCCATGTTGTGATAGAAAATGTCAGCTCTGTCTGGAAGATGTCACCCACTTCATCAGCAGCTGCCACAAAATGTCTACAAGATACTACCTGCCCCTGAGGCATGATATAGTTGCAAAGACTATTTACAACACTATCGGCAGGGAAGATTGCCCTGACGTATACATCAAAGGCATGTAAGAACCAGCATGTATTCACACCTTTAAAAACAAGGAATTCTGGCTCCAATAAAACCAGCAATTCGGTGCAAACATAACAGACCTGATATAGTTATGTGGGACAGGGAACAAAAGCCATACACTGTTGTAGAGGTCAGCTGCCCAGCGGATGTGAATGTATCATCAAAAGTCCAAGAAAAAGAGAACATTTATGGTGAATTAATATGGAACTTACGACTCTTGTGCCCTGACTATGAATTCTCATTTGTACCTATCAACATATGCGCAATAGGCTATGCAACTACAAATTGACACAAAAACCTAGAAATACTAGGTTTTTCGAAGAAAAAGCAAAAGAAACTGACGCGGATTCCCCAAATCCAATCTATTAGCAGCACAGTGAAGATTTGTAAGACGTTCAAAAGATTCTTCATCTGGGTGTGTGCATCGTCAGCTCAACCAACACACCAACTCAACCACATATTTACAAACACCGAGAACTCTCTTAACTCAAAAAGTCTTGTCGCTTTGTTAGCGACCGACTTGAACTCTCTTAAGAAGAACTTAAATAATATCAAAGAAAAACATACATACATACATACATACATACATACATACATACATACATACATACATACATACATACATACA
>JAOPUL010005356.1:15806088-15826487 GCA_027564515.1 Octopus rubescens
GTCTGTCTGTCTGTCTGTCTGTCTGTCTGTCTGTCTGTCTGTCTGTCTCTCTCTCTCTCTCTCTCTCTCTCTCTCTCAGTCTCTCTCTTTCTCAGTCTCTCTCTCTCTCTCAGTCTCTCTCTCTCTCTTTCCTGCTTTCTTGGTGCACACTTATTGTTACATCAGCAAATGGTAGCAGCTTAGTAAGATACTGACCAACTTGTTCTATGATTTAATTCTTCTAGTAACAACCCATCTGAGACCATTCCTGGTTCTACGATACAAACTTTTCCTCTTTTAAAATAGTCTAAATTAAAACCTCTATCAAAATTTCATGTTAATTTATGTTCCAAACCAAACACAAAAGAGTTAACAGCCAAGCTCCATAAGAATCTAGTCTTCTGAAATGTATTTAAAACTAATTTATCCAGTGACACGTTAATAACACTCGTGCCAGTGACAAGGTTAAAAGCACTCACGCTGGTGACATGTTAAAAACACTTGTGCTGGTGACATGTTAAAGGCACCCAATATACTCTCTGGAGTGGTTGGTCTTAGGAAAGGCATCCAACTGTAGAAACCAAGCCAAAACGGATTGGTTTCTGGTGCAGACCCCCGGCTTGCCAGTCTCCGGTCAAACCGTCTAACCCATGCCAACATGGAAAACGGACACTAAATGATGATGATTCATCCATTTTAAAGGCAGTAGGATGAACTTTGAAAGAGATTTGGCTGCTAATTCTAGCAAGTCATGCAACATAGAGGTTCCTTTGTTGACCTAAGATAGATCTGTTCTTCACAATTGGTAAAACAACACAGTTCTGTTACTTTTCTGAAGGTAGAATACAAATTATGTTGTTTACCTTTAATGTTAAACACCATGCACATCGTACAGGTAATGTTGATTTGGTGGAGTGAGCTAAATGTACAGCACAAGCATTTGATCACAATAAACAAATCATCTGTGCAGGTCGTTCAACCAGAAATTGCAGAACCATCTTTCTCAGACTCAAGAGACTACCATTAATTATCTTTTTTCAGTCATTAGACTACGGCCATGCTGGGGCACCACCTTAAAGAATTTTTAGTTGAACGAATCAACCACAGTATTTATTTTTTTAAACCTGGTACTTATTCTATTGGTCGTTTTTTGCTGAACTGCTAAGTTATGGAGACGTAAACATACCAACACTGATTGTCAAGTGGTGATCACACACGCACACGCACACACACACACACACACACACAAACACGCCGCCGCCGCCATCATCATCATCATCATCATCATCAACAACAACAACAAATAATGATGATAAAGATATACAACAGGCTTCTTTCAGTTTCCGAAGGTTCCATGCAGTGGGACTGAAACCAGAACCATGTATTTTTTTTGGCTCTGAACATTCTGAGTTCAAATCCCAATGAATCATCATTGCCATCACCACCACCACTAACATTGACATCATCATCATTGACATCATCGTCATCATTATCACATCACCATGATCACCATCTAGACCACTGTCATTGATATCATCATGGCCACCATCACCACTACCATCATCATCATCATAATATTCACAAGTCTTTTTTATAAGCAATTAAGCTTGTGAATTTTATCAACATTATCAGTGATAATAATAATAATAATAATAATAATGGTTTCAAATTTTGGTACATGGTCAGCAATTTCCGGGGAGGTGGGTAAGTCAATCACATCGACTCCAGTATTCAAGTCATACTTATTTTATCAACCCCACCAAAAGGATGAAAGGCAAAGTTGACCTTGGCGGGATTTGAACTCACAACATAAAGCCAGAAAATATGGCACTAGATATTTTGTTTATCATGCTAACGACGCTGTCCATCATCATTGAGGTCAATGATGAAAATGATTAAATTGTAACCTTTGAGTTTTTTCTCTCAGGGAGGATGGAGGTTAGATGACAGAGGGTAGGGGAAGTTATCTTGCATGTCCTTATCATTATAGAATCTTCTACTTTGTCCTGGCTGACCTTATGAACTGTTGTGGTTTCATGTAAACATGTTCTTCTTGGAATTTTTTTTATTGTAGCATTTGGTGGTGATAAAGTAGTGAACTTGTCTGATGATCTCATCAGACATGGCTTCAATTACCTTGGAAAGGATTTTGTAACTTCAGGAATCACTGGGTAAGTGAGAGCAGCTTGTTTTTTTTTGTTTTTGTTTTATGTGGCTCTCCTTTGTTTTCCAACTAGGGGATCCATGTATTTACTCTACAGTAAGACACCTATATCTGTCCTCACTATACCTTAAATCTCTCAACTGGCACAAAGCCATATACCCTCAATACTACTACCTCCTCCAAACTGAGGAGTTTTTGTCTCACAAGGTACTTGGTGACCCTCTTGGTGCTGGCTCTTTATATTCTGAGTTCAAATTCCGCAGAAGTTGACTTTACCTTTCGTCCTTCCAGGGTCAATAAAATAAAGTACTATTTGAGTACTTGGGTTGATGTCATCGACTTCTCACTCCTTTCAGAATTACTAGTCTTCATCATCATCATCATCATCATCATCATCATCATCATCATCTTTTAACGTCCGTTTTCCATGCTGGCATGAGTTGGACGGTTTGACTGGAGCCGGCAAGCCTGGGTGGGCTGCACCTTTTCCAGTCTGGTTTGGCTTGGTTTCTATGGCTGGATGCCCTTCCTAACGCCAACCACATTAGAGTGTGTGCTGGGTGCTTTTAACGTGCCACCGGCACTGGACTCTTGACGCTACTGCAGACCGGGGCCAGTCCGACTTAAGGACCGGGGTACACATAGACCAGGGACAAACAGCAAGAGACAGACACGGCATATAGACCAGAGACAAACGACATTTGTAGACATGGGGGGGAGGTACATACAGGCCGGGGGGAGGGGCAGACAGGCATGGAACTGTTACTCAGCCAATACATCATAATGTGTGCCCCCCTGTGCACCATCATATCAAAATCTTTTACATTGAAATGAATTGAGTTTAGTTTCTCACTAAATCACTATCATCAAGAAAACCATTCTTCTAGTTTTGCTGTCAATGCTGGAATGGTTTGGACAGAATGTTAGTCTAAGTCAACTGCTACGATGGCATATAGGACTTTAGTCATTTAGTCACAGTTATTTACCTCTTAAGGGTGATATGGAGCCACAACAAGCACAACACAGTGCCAGAGTACCGCCACTTAACCATTTATTTGGTAATGTCATAAGAACAACATTTGTCTGACACTACACAGAGTCAGAGAAACAGAATCTATAGGTCGGTCTCATTTAGATGAGAAATAGAGACATTAGGAAAAGTAACCTTTGAAGCAAGCTTTATACCTACGTAAATATTTATCTCTCTCTCTCTCTCGCTCGCACACACACACACACACGTGTATGTGTACTTATTATATATATATATATATATACTACAAACACATGTAATAGACATATGATACATATGTATATAATACTCATCCACATATATGTATGTGTGTGTATGTGTGTGTGTGTATATGTATATATATCTTTTATCTTTTACTTGTTTCAGTCATCAGACTGCGGCCATGCTGGGGCACTGCCTTGAATTTTTTATTCGAATGAATCAACCCCAGTACTTATTGTTTCAAGCCTGGTACTTATTCTATCGAACTCTTTTGCCGAACCGCTAAGTCATGGGGACGTAAACTAACCAACACCGGTTGTCAAGCGGTGGAAGTGGACAAACACACGGACTTAGATATATACGACGGGCTTCCTTCTACCAAATCCACTCACAGGGCTTTGGTCGTCCCGATGCTATAGTAGAAGACACTTGGCCAACATGCCATGCAGTGAGACTGAACCCGGAACCATGTGGCTGGGAAAGCAAGCTTCTTACCACATAACTACGCCTGCGCTATATATGTGTGTATGTATGTATGTATGTGTATGTCCATTCCAGAAGTCGAGACTTTTTCCACTAGAGACATTTACTAATTTCAGAGAAGTACAAAACTTATTTCCTCCAAAGTAGAATTGCTCCGACTCCAAGAGGCTTGTTTTCTGATCACTTTGCAAAGGTCCTATGGAAGTCCTTCGAAGTGAAGATTTTTAATAAATCGAGAAATGACCATGAGTTAAGAAAGATATATCATTCGGTTTCAAAGAGATGCAAACTTTATTTAGCCAAATCAAGGACATTTGAAATACAAGGTATTCAGGTTAATGTTAAGTGGATTTGCGTCTTTAAGCCCTTCAGGCAACAATCCTAATCTTAGTACGACTCGTATCTCAAAATTGTTTGCAGTATTGAAGCCCATCAGCTAAGTTTCAGGTGGAAGAAAAAAAAAAAAAAAAATCCCCAACATATTTTACTCGTTTCAGCCCTAATTGCCATTTGAAATGGATAACCAAAAATTAACCAAAAAGAATATTCGCCACGTAATGCTTTCCTTCAAAAAAAAAAAAAAAAAAAAAAAAATTAAAACGCTGCGGAAGCGTGCAAAATTATTTGTAGAGTTTATGAGGAAGATGCTGTAGGTGAATCAACTGTTCGAAGACGGTCTGCAAAATGTAGACGTGGTGAGTTCAGCTTCCAAGATGACAGTCGCTGTGGAAGACTCAAACTTAGACAATATTTGAGATAACTATTGAAAAATACTCGAATATTACGACTAGAGAACTTGCAGAGAAGTTAAGTTTCCAAAAGTATCGTTGACGAACACTTAGTGAAAATTGGGTATGATTCTCGCTATGATATTTGGGTGCCCCACAAATTGTCAGAAAGAAACTGCATGGACAGGTATTCCATCTGTGATATGCTTCTGAAACGCAATGAAAATAAGCCTTTTCTGAAACAACAGCTGGAGATGAAAAATGGTTTGTTTATGATAATATCGTGAGAAAAAGATCCTGGAGTTTGCGTGAGGATCCTCCAAAATAGGTTCCAAAGCAAAATATTCGTTCAAAAAATTTATGCTGTGTCTGGTGGGATTTCAAAAAGGCATTTACTACGAGCTACTCCCATAAAAATCAAATGTGTACTGCCGTCAGCAAGCAAAGCAAAGCAAAGCAAAGCAACGAAAAAAAAAAAAAAAATTGAGGCCAGCGCTCTCCAACAGGAAAGGGGTTGTCTTCCACCAGGACACACATGTGTCTGGCTAACCGCTCAAAGTTGCATGAACTCTTTCCCCATCCATCATACTCCCCTGATATTGCGCCATTTGACTCATTTGTTTTTGTCTTTGCATAAGTCTAAAACAAAAAAATCATTTAATGAGTTAGATGGTATCAAAACACCACTTATATGACATCGATCTCCTTTTCAGCTGTGTCAAGATCAACTTCGTAATCTTTGTCCAGCGCAGCCATATCTTCCTGCGCTTCAAAGAATTCCTTCCTCCATACCTTCACCAACATACCACCGACCGTCAACCAGTTCAAGGAAGCGTTGGACAGGAGGAGGAGCGACATTTTTGGTTGATCCCCCCTTGTGCATTCTGCCCCTTCCCAAACTTTCTACTAACTTTTTACATGGCCCCAGTATTTTTGCTGCTCTCTGCCAATGCATTTGATTTGAAGTACAAAATGGTTTCAAAGTTCAACTGTGTAAAAGGGAAAAACTATGTATAACAGGTATTTTTTCAACTTTTCCCCCCTCTTACTCATGCAATTTTCTACCGATTTTCTTCAAACTTACTGACCGCATTCAAGCTTCTTTGTTGGAGCTATTGCAATGTTCAACAAATCACCCGAGCAATGCCGGGTATGCCTGCTAGTAATACTTATAATTGTAATCTCTCTGCAAAAATAGCAATATAACTCCAAATAAACTATAGGGTACCATATCAACGACCGTATGGTTACTAAACGAGATGCAGAGCTGTCCCAAAGGTAATTTAGAACTACAACTAACAAACTATTGCATAGCAACTATGAAAATGAAGCATCATAAAGCTTATTTTCAGAGTTCAATAAGCAAATGCAGATTTAATGACAAAATATTACTTTGGCTAAACAACAAAATCATGTTTACTGCTTAGCTGACATAGTTTTAGATATAGTAGTGGTAAAGATGAATAACTGGCACAAATCATGATGTGCTACATATGTGAATGTACATTCAACAAAGTATACCTTAGAGACAGCAAATGTGCAGAGCAGATAATAAACTATCCCAAATAATAAACAAACTATTATATATAAAAGTAACTTTTATATAAAACAAACTATTATATATTAAACTAAAGACTTGTAAATCACAGTTCACATATATAATAATTATAAACAAATGTAGTAATATTTACAAATATTTAAACTAACCTGGACAAGCACTCTTTTACACAAGCCAGCTTTTACCAAAGATTTAGCTACCCAACGGGCAGCATAGGCAGCTGAACGGTCAACCTTGGAGAAATCCTTTCCAGAAAACGCTCCGCCTCCATGGGCACCCCATCCACCATAAGTATCAACAATTATCTTACGCCCTGTCAAACCAGCATCACCCTGAAATGGAAGAGAAAACATCAATGAACACGTTAAAATGATATGTGATGCATCGCTCTACTCAAGAAGACCACCCACCAGAATTGAGATCCTAAAACCCAGGTGCCACATAAAGAGCACCCAGTACACTCTGTAAAGTGGTTGGTGTTAAGAAGGGCATCCAGCCATAGAAACCAAGGCGTCCAACCCATGCCAGCATAAACCAAGCTGTCCAACCCATGCCAACATGGAAAACAGATGTTAAATGATAATGTTATGCAGTGGCAGTATTTCAACCTAAACCTACCCTACCAAATTAATAAACCTGTACTTAAAAAAACCTTTAAAATCAAAATTATGATAAATATAAGGTCTTTAGTCACTGAAGCCTGATGAACAGGGTTTAAGAGAAGAAATCCTTCAAGACCGTATCAGTAACTGTGACACAAAAATCCAGTTTCATATTAATTTACAAACCTAGACACATGGAGTGGTTGGTGTTAGGAAGGGCATCCAGCTGTAGAAACCATGCCAAAATGGACTGGAGTCTGGTGCAGCTCCCTGGCTTGCTAGTCTCCAGTGACAAACAGTCGTTAGTTTGAAATATGTGTAATTATATATACAATTCTTCACATTACACATGAACTTAAATCACCATCATTGTTTTAAAGCTCATTTTCTATGTAGCATGGGTCAGATTTTCTACAGCTGGATTGCCCTTGCTCTTACCAACCCTTACCTGTTACCAAGCAAAGTAATATTTCTTCTTAGCCAGGCATGTTTTCACAGAATATTGGAAATGAATGACTTTCATCTACAGCTATCAGTGTCAAGAGAAGGACGCACAAACTAACACACATACAAATCAGGTTTTAGTTTACGTCTATCAAAAACACCCACCAGGCATTCATCAGTCCAGAGTGCCATGAAGTGGGACTGAACTTGAAACCATATGGTTGGGAAGCACACAGCCACACCTATATTTAAACATGACAACAAAGACCAAAACCAAAGACAAAGCATTTGAAACTTACAATAGGTCCACCCAAGATGAAATTTCCAGCTGAATTAAGATGTATGACAGTTTTCTCATCCATGTATTTACTAGGGACAACAGCATTTATGACTTTTTCTTTCAATTCTCGCCTTAGTTGTTCAAGAGAAACATTTTGGTCATGTTGAACAGACATCACAACGCTGTGAACATACAGCGGTATGGTCATTCCATTTTCGGATTTGTACCGAATGGTCACCTGAAACAAAAATGCATATTTTAAGGACAAAGACAAGAGATTTGAAAAGGTAAGTAAAGAAAACACTATAGAACTCCATAGAAAGGAGACAAGCACAATTTGACCAGCGACAATTATATATCACCTGAAAGTTCTGGATGTAAATTTTTTTCTCATATGATCAAAATCCAACACTAACATATCATGCCCGGGTCCCTCAATCACCCTGGTATTTCCACCCATTCAAAGTTTGTCCTGTTTTTTATTTTGACTGCTGAATGGTAACTTTTCTAGTTCAATACACTGGGTCACTATAACTGGATTTGTGTTAAAAATCATAGTCATAAAGACGACTGTTTTTACTTTTGAGAAGGTCGGATAATCGTTATGAAATATAAAAGTGAAAATTTTATTGTTAAAGAACATTTTCTTTATGCTTAAGAAAGAACAATTTCAAGAATTCAATATAGCCATTGCTGGATCTGGCAACGAGATGAAAAAGCGCATAGTTATTAAAAAGGGTACTACTACAGCTGCTTGTACAGGATTAATGCATACTGACACTACTTGTCTAACTGATGTATTCCCATGTGGCGAGAGCTGAAACGGAACATGAATCCAAGGATTCAAATATCGAGTTTGATTCAAGAAATGAATTAACTAATTATTAAGTAAATATATTTCTATGAAAAATGCACTAAGTTGAGTTACATAAGTTTACTAGAGCTCAATGGAATTGTCATATTGAGAATATTGTTTATTCCCTCTTGCTGTTTTAACGTGTTGACCGGATATTCTTGTACATGTAAATTTTGTTTTTTCTTTGAGAAATTCTTCTTCCTCATTTAACGTCCGTTTCCATGCTAGCGTGGGTTGGACAGGTTTTAGTCTACCCCTCCGCCTGATTCCGTCAACCTCAATAAACCTACATCTGCTGACTGGATTTACATTTTCCATCCTTTCAATATTATTTTCTAGACTATTTAAAGGCAACCTTGCCGGTGACATGTTGTACTGGAATGGTTGGTGTTAGGAAGGGCATCCAGTGGTACAGACCAAGCCAAAAACAGACTGGAGTCTGGTGCAGCTCTCCAGTTTGCCAGTTTCCAGTCAAATCGTCTAACCCATGCCAGCATTGAAAACGGAAGCTAAATGATAATGATTATCAAAGTCCGATGTGATTTTTTTTTTTTAATTTTGATAAGTGTTTACATTTTCACAAGTAGTGTTGTTTGAATTTTGTTTTTCTCTCTTCTACTAAAGAGTTTACTGTAAGTTATAGATGTTTTTAATGTATTTGATTTGTTTTTAATGCTTAAAGCAAGGAATTTAGTTTTCACATCCTGTTTGTTTTGTAATCTAGGTCTCCAATTCTGAGACAGGTACAAGATGGTTATGGGATGTGCTAGAAACAGCTAAATCTTCCTTAAATCACACCTTTTCGTTCTTAAGCGCGCAAAGAGCTGAAAGAAAGACTGTCAAGCTTTTCGTCCAGTATGCTAATGATTCTACTAGCTTGCCAGCTAGCTAACAACAATAGGGTTAACTGATATTATTGATCAACCCCAGTGGATATTGAATTCAGAATGTAATGAACTAGATGAAATACCACTAGGTATTTTGTTTGAAGCTCTAAAAATTCTACGTTAATAAAAATCTTTTTTGCAAATTCTGCCAGCCTGCTACGTTAATAAAAATCTTTTTTGCTATAGGCGCACAAGACTTGAAATTTGGATGAGTGAGAAAGTTGAATACATTGACCCCAGGGCTCAACTGGTACTTATTTTATCGACCCCGAAAAAATGAAAGGCTAAGTTGACCTTGGTGGAATTTGAAATGCTGCTAAGCATTTTGTCAAGCATGCTAACAATTCTGCATACTCACTACCTTTTATAATAATTCTTTCTACTGTAGACACAAGGCCTAAAATTTAGAGGGGAGAGGGTCTAATCAGTTTACAGCAACCCCAGTGCTTATCTAGTACTTATTTCATCAAGCCCAAATGGAAAGGCAAATTCAACCTTAGTGGAAATTGAACTCAGAATGTAAAGAGCCAAACGAAATGTTGCAAAGCATTTTGTCTGGCATGCTAAAGATTCTGCCAGATCACCACCTTAATCTAAAGTTATATTCTCAGATCACCACCTTAATCTAAAGTTATATTCTCAGATCACCACCTTAATCTGAAGTTATATTCTCAGATCACCACCTTAATCTGAAGTTATATTCTCAGATCACCACCTTAATCTAAAGTTATATTCTCAGATCACCACCTTAATCTGAAGTTATATTCTGAAACAAGAGAGAGACAACCAATGAAATTATTTACTTGTGATTTGGTATCAGGTCTAGCCCACCAAAGATCTCCGCTTCTCCTCAATACAGCAACTTTAGCATTGAGCTGATGAGCAAGAACTACAGTTAATGGCATACATTCTTCAGTTTCATTTGTAGCATAACCAAACATGAGACCCTGAAAAAGAAAAAAAAAAACAAGATTTACAAAATAGCGAATAAGAAAAAATTTTAAAGATCAGAAACGGTTTTTATTATTGTCACACTTACCAATCTATCAATCTGTCACCGTTACCAACCTAGCTAAAACTATTTGTATCAAGCTGTTCCTGCATAAATCAAAACCTTTGTTATGTTGCATTCCAACATCACTAAACATGGTAGCCTCTTTGTGGTTATTCAACGTGCTGGCCCAACTATTCTACATTATTATGTTCAAACTAGCCAGATCCAGCCTTTCATACCTACTCTATGATGTCATTCTAAAAATAAACAGTCATATCATCGAAATCTCAAAGCTATAGGATAATGCATGATTAATTCAAAACAGAAATAAATAAGCATTACATTTGGCAGAGTAATCAGAATTCTAAGGTGTATTATTCAGGTTTATTCAGACAATTTTGTAATTTACGTTATTTTTGATATTTGAAGGCAGTGAAATATGGGCTGTGACTGCAGAGGATATGCGGAGGCTTGAAAGAAATGAAGCTAGTATACGCAACTGGCTGCAATGTTAGTGGGCATGCATGGCTGAGTGTATAAGACACATCAGATGCAAGAGAGAAGACTGCACTGGTATGGCCATGTGATGCGTATTAAAGAAGTGCTGGTCTAACTGTGGAGGGAACCTGTAGAAGAGGTAGACCCAGGAAAACGTGGGATGAGGTGGTGAAATATGATCTTTGGATGTTGAGTCTCACAGAGGCGATGATAAGTGACACCGAGACTGTTGGCAATTTGCTGTGCTTAAGAAGACATGTCAAGCTTAGTGGATTTGTAATTGTAACGGTGATGCATTAAGAGCACCAGCGCGGGTGCTTTTAAAGCATGTTTCCTACCATCACTTGCCAACAAGGGTTGGTTTGTTTACATACCCATAAGTTAACAGTTCAGCAAAATACGGGGGGGGGGACGAGGGAGAGAATGTATTTGGCTAAAACCCTTCAGGGCATGACCACAGTTCAAAAAGATAAAAGATGTGAGTTGGAACAGTTCAACTGTGCAGTTCCATAAAACACTAAGATATTATTTGGAGAAGATATTGGACAATGTTAGCCAAGTTGAACTAAAGCCCCTTGCCTACACCAGCAAGTTAAAGGGTGTTTGCTGTCAAATTCATACATACAGACACAAAATTTTGGATCTTAATGATCCACTAATATAATAGAAAGAAAAAAGGATCATGTTTTTGGTATGATGTTCCATGATGAAATGATATATCTGTTTTTGGTATGATGTTCCTTGATCCACTAATATAATAGAAAGAAAAAAATATCTCACTAACAGATATATCTCACTTCATCAAGGAACATCATACCAAAAACATCTTTTATCTTTTTCAGTCCAATAGACTGTGGCCATGCTGACGCACAGCCATGAAAAATTTTTAATTGAATGTATCAACCCCAGTACTTATTCTATCAGTTCTTTTGCCAAACTGCTAAATTACGGGAATATAAACACGCCATCACCGGTTGTCAAGTGGTGTGGGGGTGGGGGTGGGGAAGCAAACACACACACACACAATGAGCTTCTTTCAGTTTCCGTTTACCAAATCCACTTACAAGGCTTTGGTCGGCCCGAGGCTATATTAGAAGACAATGTGCTACTTGGTGGGTCTGAGCCCCGAACCATATGGATGGGAAGCAAGCTTCTTACCACACAGTCATACCTATATTTATTATTAATGGCAAATTTGTTTTATAAATGTTGTGAAATAACATATTATAAGCAGGTTATACCTGTCTTATTGTCAAATTTGTTACTATTGTAATGACTGCTGATCATGACAAAAATTATATGTAGAGGTCAAATATCTCAGATTTAAAAAATAGACACAAGACAGCTTATTAAACAAAATATAGCAAAACTATAAATATCTATACCATTATGGTACAAACATTTTATGTTTACTTTAGACAAATGAAAATTGTGACATTGCTTTTTAAACCCATTTTATTTGCTGTCCTTGCAAATTCAGATTGAATACATTTAGGAAATTCAATTTGCTATTTTATTTGTTTTAATCATTGGACTGTGGCCATATTGGAGACACCACCTTGAAGAGTCTCAGAGGAGGGGGAGGGAGAGAGAGAAACAACAACACAACAACCACCAGATTCTATTGGTCCCTTTCACCAAGTTTTTAAGTTACAGGGATATAAACACCAACTCTAATTGTCAAGTGGTGGTGAAGGTCAAAAACACACACACACAGAATGGAGTTCTAGCAGATTCTGTCTGCCAAATCCACTCCCATGTATTTATAAAATAGATTTTCATGAAGTTTGGTTTTAGAATATTTATTTTTTTAACATATACACTTGTTGTATTTGTATTTACATTTAATTGTTTCTGGGGTTATTGTATGAGAAATATGAACAGATGACTGATACTAAAAGTAGTAAATTTAAAATAAAATTAGATTTGATTAGGACTTCCTGATGGCATTTTCAACCAGAATAGACCATCAGGCAAAAGTCCCAATTAAATAAAATTAATTTTATGATGTATTTTACACACACACACACAATTTTTATGGATCTGAACTTGCAGATTAATAAATATGTGTATATTATATTAATACATTGAAATTGAAAGGTAATGGATAGCACCCGCATGGTAGGCATATATTTTATTTTATGCATGTGAGCTGTAATTATACACTCACATGAAACCTGTCAAAATTGTTTGATTAACTGAACCATTTATGAACATGTAAAAGGTTGATTAATCCACAAAGGTGTATCCTGAATCAAAACAAAGGTGGCTCTATTTGAATTACAGCTATAAACCCATGGTGGGTTTCTCTAGTTTCCATCAATGAATTTCATCCATCAGGCTTGGATCAACTGAAGGTTATAGTGGAAGACACTTGTCCAACTGCCAAGAACCTTGCACTTAACACACACAATGCTTAGCTGGATCCAATGGTGTCCATAATACACAAACATCCTATAGAGTGCAATTTGCTTGTGGAGACACAAACTAACAAGATAGAAGTTTTCAAGTCCTTAATCTATCATTGCTATTATTGATACAAGTACCCACCTATAAACAAAATCAACTAAAATCCCATAAATATGAGAGCATTAGAACCCAATAATGTGGAAACTTGCAACCACAGCAAAAAATATAAATTTAATGACAAACATTTTAAGATAATGGGTTTCAGAAATCTAACATGGGTGAATTGCTTTATCTCACCTGGTCTCCGGCACCAATATCTTCCTCACTTCTATTAATATGTACTGCTTGAGCAATTTCAGGATTTTGAGCCTCAACAGCCAACAAAACATTACAAGTTTTATAATCAAATCCTACAATAAATTTAAAA
The DNA here is from genome assembly GCA_027564515.1 of Octopus rubescens. Classification (NCBI taxonomy): domain Eukaryota; kingdom Metazoa; phylum Mollusca; class Cephalopoda; order Octopoda; family Octopodidae; genus Octopus; species Octopus rubescens. Next base: position 15,819,629 of record JAOPUL010005356.1, read on the forward strand.
CATTAACAATAAATGACGAAAACCTTTAGCAATTTAATTTTTGTAATGAAATTAGAAGCACCTTTCTAAACCAAAAAAATACCTAGCGCATTCAACAAGCAATATATTGATTAATAAAATAATCTTCAAGAACTAACCTTTAGAAGAGTCATCATAGCCAATACGTTTGATAGTGTCACGTACAACCTTTTGATAATCAACTTTGGCATTGGATGTAATTTCACCACATACAAGAATCATTCCAGTTTTGGCTACACATTCACATGCAACCTTGGCATTTGGATCTTGCTCAAGATGAGCATCAAGGACTGCATCACTGATCTGATCACAGAGTTTGTCTGAAATAGAGAAAAAAGTATAAATGTTGAAATTTCACCTGGAAAACAAGGCAAGAAAATCAATAGTTGAATCGTGCTGTGTATATATGCATATATCTTATAAAGATATTCCTGTTTACACTCCCTTCTTTCACACACAATAAAGATAGTTATTTTTACTCCAGGTTTGTTCTGTAGTGCCTCCACCCACCAGCAGTAATTTTCAACTATCTCATGTCCTATAGTGAACAATTTTATCTCAACTTGCTTGTGTATGTGGTGAAATGTGCATGTGGAAAGCACATGAAACATGCACTTTCATACTGACACTGCTGGTGCAAAGCCTAAACTGTTAACTAATCAGTTGTTTGCACCAACTATTTTCTTTTTGTACCTCTAACCAGTTCCTCACTTCCATACTCATTATCCAGTCATTTCCATCTCTTCATCCCATTTAAAGAAGGCAACCCATCAGGGAACAACATCATCCTCTAAAATCTATGGTACTTTGAATCAAACTGGTCACATCTCCACCAGTTCTACATTGACTAACCTTGGCAGATGTTCTTCACCTTTGATCCCATCCAAAATAGTTAAGCATGTAATTGATACCATACTCCTAGTTATAAAGCCCACAACTACAAAGTTGTCATCATCAGCAAACTGCAGCCGTACAGGAAGAAAATTAATTACAACAGCTGAAACTTGCTCACTATTACAATGCCTCAAACGCAAAAGATGCTTCGTGTGATGCATGTACGAAAGTTATCTCTTGAATTACAGCTGTACTTCATGGTTCAATGCCAAGAGGGACTGTAATAGCTATTAAGGCCTTGCACTGACTTTTTTTTATCAACGTATGTAGAGATAATTTTATTACTTTGTTTTCTTAATTTATAAAATGAGCCAGTCAAGTACTATGGTTAATTCTTCTCTGAAAAATGACTATGCTGCGATGAGAGCGCCATGGGAGATCACTCAGTATCGCCTTCTTTCGGATGAGGGCTGAGATAAAGGATGCCAACCTCTTCTTACCTCACATATAAAAAATAAAAGAAAAAAATGCCCAAAGAAGTCATGGAATACTGATATATTGCATAACACGTACAGGTTGATTAATTTTTTTTTTAGAATTAGCAAGCACATTTGACATTTCATTTCCGGGCCTCCTCCATGGAACTGAAAATATTTACATAGTTAAGGTTGTTTACAATGCAAAATTTGGAAGGTAACACTTTCACTTTCATGTAATCCTAGAAACGAAGACGCATAGCACAATCTTCACCTAGCAACAAAATCACCATATAACTATGTAATTACATACCCATTCAAGTTATATAACACTGGTGAAATGCGAAACGCAGAACACTGGAATTGAATTATATGGAAACAAACAAGTGGAGATAAATGAATATATCAATAAAACCTTTACATTACTCGTAACAAAACAAAATCACAAAAATGTCTTAATGACATTGTTGTCCGGTTGCGTCATACGGAAGTGTTGCACAAGTCTCCGTAACTAGGGGTATTAATGGCAAAGTCTGCATTGAAAAAAAAATGAAGGACCAGATTAGCAACCGTGAACAGGGTTTTAAATTCATGTCAAGGTTATTTACAAATCAACAACACAGTGTTGAAAAATCGAGGCCTTGAAGTCCACAATATTTTTGCTCAGTGATACCAAGGTTGCAGAATACTGTTATAAAGCATTTCCACATTTTTCTATACCATTACCACCCTCCTACCAAGTAAATAAGATTTAGAGTTGAAAAATTAAAATTAATTTAATTTGTTTTTAAGGGAAATTGGAGTGCGAGAGTAAGACAGAGACTGCAGAGACAATACGAATGTAGGCAAGTCAAGACTGACGATTTCCCACATTTATAAATAAATATTTTTTGTGGTAGTGGGGAATAAGGATGATTTTGTACAAGCACACTATTTTTCTGCAAAAGAACGGTGAAGCACCAAAATTGATGCTTAAAATATTTAACCAGGTTGTTAACCAAAGTAACAGCATAGTCAACTATATTAACCCCAGCAACAACATACTGTCAACTATATTAACCCTAGTAACAACATACAATCATATATTATTGTGACTTAATATAGTGTCCCCAGAAGAAAAGTAAAATCGACTTTGCGGGGCTAGAACACTATCTAATTACCATAAAGCATTCAGTTCAGTTCTCTATCCGTTTATACTAAAAACAATTCATTATTACTTAGACACAAGGCTAACTGTCAGAAAGATTGTCTAATTTTATTTACCCTTGGAAAATTTGAAGTCCGATTTGGATCAGAAGTATGAAAGCAGAAACATAATATCTATAATTTGGTGCGTAATGCCTCAAAGCATCATCATTGACATCAATTAGAGAAAGTTCATAAAAAATGTTCGCCAGGAAGGATATTTTGATCTAAAATTTCAAAACTTCCATCACAAGCTACAAAAATCTTCCATCATAATAAATGATTATTTATCAATTTAGTGTTACCATTCCGATAATGTTTCACTGTCCGAATATTTCTACGATACATTTACAAGATGCACGAAAGCTCTCGCATCTTGGATGTCTCAAACGAGTTGTCCCTTTTAGGGGATTTCTTTTGGCAAACTACGTTTTGGATCATTGCAACACTAAATTAGTTCATTATTCAGTAAAATTATACAGATATGCTTTTTTTAAAATAAATAAAACCACACCTGACGAATATGAGAAAGATTTCTTTTCATGGAAATGAAGAGGACTTAAAATTACAATTATTTATGCTAGCTGAAGTTAAATCCATAAAACAGTTGTACTATTAATGAATAATAATGCTAAGCTACAGCAGCCGAAACAAACCCATCGTTGAAAAGTAACAGCTAAAACAAGTAGAATACACAAAGAGATATGTTATGAAATAGAATCTTCCATAAAAGTAGGTATCGATATTTATAGCAAGTGAAAGAGAAATTTGAAGTAGAGCAGAAGGAAACATAAACAAAGGAAAGAGTTCAGCTGTTATATCCACGTGTTCGATATTACGCTGATAGGAGTTTGTGCGTTCAAATAACAATTTGTTATGTAAACAATGACAACACTCGCCGATCACTAAATGCAATTAACATTTTTGCAGTTTGACGGCAGTGTCGTTCTCCATGTGCGAGAAAGAATCATAAAGCGGGAATACAATATATAAAGAGATTATAGAGATCACCATTAAACATCTCGAAACAAACAAAGTTTCGAGATATTGACGGTTTGACAACAAAAGAAAATGTTTTTATTTCAAATTATAATGAAATCGTATCGAAAATAAACCAAAAACCAGCTATAAACAGTCACGTGGAAAGAAATCGAGGGAAAAAACCGGCTTCCAGAAAAGGGGAATGCTCTTCCTTCATAATAAAATATAACAAACAATTGAAGTAGAATCGTAGCAAAATAAAAGTGCACAAATTAGATAATCAAAAGATAAAGATTGCACTACAGAGTAAGTATTGTCCCCTAGTTGAATCAGAATGACAATCAAGTATAAAACATAACTGATGTTATGTTTCGTACACAGACTAGCTTATGTATGCAAAAGAAAAACACTTTTAAAAAAGTAGTATTCTACCTGGATGGCCTTCTCCAACTGATTCCGATGTGAACAAGAATGTGTTTTCATAATCAACTATATTCTTGTCCAAATCTTCGTAATGGTTACCGTTGGTATTTGCTGCCATTTTGATAGAAGCGTCCTTCCCTAGGAGTAAGTGGAAAAGAGGCCGATTAATAGCTTACAAGGCCTTATATATACAAGACCTTATATATCGTAGACCATGTGATCCGAAAACAATCTATGATTGGCTGGTCTTAGCAAGATGGTTTCTCTTAGAATACTCCAAAGATAGGTATGAAAGATAACAGATTACGTAAAATTATAGAAATATTTTACTTGTTCATGTAATACATACTCAAATACAAAAGTTTAAGTATGATTAACAGTTTGTTTAGTAACGATTTTGCATTGAGCGATCTTCAGAATATTCTAATGAAAATCACTTAAAATTTGTCACCCCTTTTAAGAAAATTATATAATATTCCTTGTTATGTTAGTAATTATTATTTCTAACTTTTGTCATTTTAGCTATGCTAGTAATTAATAAATAGGTAAAGGTACTTAACATTGCGAATGAATAAAAGAGGGGGGGGGGAAATAACTCCATTAAAGATCTGAATGTGAAATTTAATTAGTATTGAAATCAAAAATTATTTTAGTCACTGTTTCAAGAATTTTCACTTGAGATTTCATATTTAGGAAATTATTTTTTTAAAAATCTGGAATTTGCTAGAACATAAAGTTTTTCAAGTCTATATGTATTTAAATGGGACTATTTAAACTTCTTTTAATTAATTGAAAGAAAAAAAAAATTAACAAAAAAAAACAACAACAAAAAACTGATGTGTTACTTTTTATATAATTATTTTATAAGGAAAGTATTGATTTATTTAAAGCATAGTCAATTTTCATAGAGAAGAGATAGTCAACTGAATTGACTAAATATATTTATAGTACTTAAATCATCCTCTTCAGATCATGTCTAACAGTCTTTGCCTTTCATCCTTCCGGGGTCGATAAAATAAGTACCAGTTTAAGAAACTGGGGTCGATGTAATCAACTAAACCCCTTCCCCGAAATGGCTGGCCTTGTGCCTAAATCAGAAACCATTATTTAGTAATGTGATTGAATAAATGACAAAATGGTCATAGTTGGAATGACTTTGTTTATAGGTCTGTTTGGTTAAGGCTGATTCAGAGTTAATCCCCAATATATGGTGTACTACATATATGATAATGCTACTTTGACTATTATAGTAATGCGCTTTAGCAAAAAGAGAAAAAGAAAACAAAAAACAAAAAATCCAAGTTATCTAGAAATGGTAAAATTTACAGTTTAAAAGTTTCAAGGAAAAGAAGTGATAATCAAACGTTATCAAATCTTAATTTACTAAACTTAATCTAGAAATTAAAATTTAAGATAAAAAATAATTTTAATTAAGCTACTGTGAGCATAGAGCATAGATATGTAGTTTGAGTACTGTGAGTGAGCCTCTGGAATCATTTCATAACAAAAATCTTAAAAAGTTACTAAGTAAAGAATTTATTTATGTATAATTTCATATTATATTTTAATAGAATTAAGTTTGTAAATATTAGTACTACATCTCTTGATGGTTATATATATTGAATAATGTTATAATTATAGTTTATTAATTGTCATCATCATCATCATCATCATCATCATCATCATTTAACATCTGTTTTCTCTGCTGGTATGAGTTGGACGGTTTGACAAGGTCTGGCAAGCCACATGGCCATGTTGAACTCTGATGTTTGCTTTGGCATGGTTTCTACTGCTGGATGCCCTTCCTAATGCCAACCTCTTTACAGCATGGACTGAGTGCTTCTGTTTGTGTCACCAGCACTAGTGAGGTTGCTGAGTGACTTGCAAGACAAGGAAAGAACAAGAAGTAAAAAGAAAAAAGCCTCCTCAACTAAATGGGATGGGGAGAGTATTTGAAAGGAAGAGGAAGGGCAATGGTTCTATGCCAGGTGTGATAGAAGGATAAACCCAGGTGTTTTGCTATGGAGGAGATACAAAACTACACCACATTATATAAAGGGTGAAATAAATAAATAGATTTTTCTGCTCTCTCTCTCTCTCTCTCTCTCTCTCTCTCATTTTTACCTGTCTATCTAAACCAGATTATTTTCTACATCAAATTATATAATGGTTTCAAATTTTGGCACAAGGCCAGCAATTTTAGGGGAGGGTAAATCAATTACTTCAACTCCACAGCTCAACTGGTACTTATTTTTATCAACCCCAAAAAGAAGAAAGGCTAGGTTGATCTCAGCAGCATTTGAACTCAGAACGTAAAACTGGAAGAAATGCCACTCAGCATTTTGTCTGGCATGTTAACGATTCTGCCATTTTGCTGCCTTTATCAGGTTATATAAAGCTCAATAAATAAATTCTACATTGTGCTTTATAAGCTGAACATTTTTGTTTAGAATTAATTTAATTACCCCCTGTACTAAACAGTTTAAGTAATACATAGTTTTAATAATTCCTTTTGAATTTGAATGATAAATCAGTTTCAAAATTGTAATCGTTAACAAAACAAAATTGGATTTTATAAACATTTATTGTTAAATTGTTAGAAATTTTGGTATACTATAACTCTGTTATCCTAAAACAAAAGACAATAATGATAAAGCCTTTCAAAGTAAGCCCACATATGTAGTTTGAGTCTTGTTAATAGGCCTATTGCACTTTCCTGTATCAAACTGGAAATCATTTTATACTGAACATCTTAAAAAGTTACTAAATAATGCATTTATTTATTAATAATTTTATATTTGGTTCTAATAGAATTAAGTTTGGTAATATTCCATTCTATACTGGGCATGAAGGCACGAAATTTTTGGGGAGGGGAGTAATCGATTTTATCGACCCCAGTTCGTAACTGGTACTCACTTTATTGACCCCGGAAGGATGAAAGG
>JAOPUL010005356.1:15852391-15862636 GCA_027564515.1 Octopus rubescens
ATAATAATAATAATAATAATAATAATGATAATAATAATAATAATAATAATAATTATTATTATTATTATTATTATTATTATTATTATAACAAAACAAAAAAAAATAATAACAACAACACAGTCACCATGGCTGCAGAAGGCAACCGTAAGGACAAAAGCAACAACAATAATAATGGTAATAAGTGATAATGATAGTTGTAGTGGTTGCTGAGCTTATCCACCAAGGATTACAAGTGGGCAATGGATTCTCTGAGAACTCATTCGTGATGTTATAAAGAGCAGTTGAATCTTCAACGCACACCTAAACTCTAAGGGAAAGTACACATCGGATAATGTAATTCTCTATGCGGCTGTCCATGTGAACAGCTCAGAAATTTGGTGCCACTCCTGCCCTGCATAGTCCAGTGTGACCTGTGCGTCTGCGGGAGTCCTGCGGCAAGTTACACAGGGCAACCTTGGCGACCCTAAGCCTTGGCCGGCAACCAAGTTAGAGCTGGCGTTGTATTTGGGGAGACCCTTTACATGAAAATCTCAACTAAATACACTCGGGGAGCAAACCCCGAAGAAAATCATTCTCATTCGTTGCACTGATGAAATCTAATACAAATCCAAATAACGATGTGAACGGGATGACTCCTCTGGATGTCCAAAACACCGGATCTCCCGCGACCGACAGGGGTTCCTCAGAGGGCAATAGAGTAGAAAACCAGACTCCACCCGGTCGTGGTCCTTATCATGGTGAAAATACGCAACGTGCTCGCAAACTCAAGTGGTCTGTCGATATAAGCAATGAACGAGCCTTGCTAGACAAGAACAATGGCAAATGTAAAGCTGTCGGAAAAAGATCATTAGGACATCGGGACCATCAGGTTATGTTCCAGATTACTGAAAATAGGCTCATGAATCAGATAAGATTGATTTGTAATAATGAAGTCCGAATTCAGACAATCAGAAAAAAAATGTTCGTTAGTAATGATAACCTCGAGGAGGATGATGTAGGTGAAGATCAGCGGATGAATAGGTAAGGTGAAGGTGTAGTAGAGGAGAGGGGCTTGCGGGGAGGAATGAGAAGAAATCAATATACTGCGGAGGACCTGGTATTACCAGAGGATATAACTGAAGAACAGAGGGGCGTCATGATAAGACTCGAGGAAATGGTTATTACAAGAGCTGAGAAAAAGCCGGTAAATTTGAGATGCTTCGACCGTGACAATGTGAAACGTGCGATCCAAAATGTTGATGGAATCCTGAAATATATTGCGACGAAAGATCTATCCGAAACAAGGAATTTGATTAGATCTGCTGTAATTTTAGTAGGTGAACTAGTTGGAAAAAGTGAGAGAATCAGGCGGGCAGAAGGAACCATATTGGAAGTGGAAGGTGATATTAAACCCTTACGAAAAGATCACATAGAAGAATGGTCCAAAGGGCAATGGAAGCATACTAAAGAAACTGTGAAGGCATGTCTTGTAACAAAATACCATGTAGGAAACCCGCAAACTTTGGAATAACATCTGGAAGCAAGAGGTTTCCAAAAACCACGGTGCTGAGTGGATTCATGCCGTGAAATCCGAACTCCATCACTCTGAGGCTCCAAGGCAAGATCATGTACGCATAACAATGGGAAATTTAATTATACAAGTATCAAAAATGCCAAACTGGAGAGCAGTAGGGCCAGATGGAATCCAATACTACTGGCTCAAGCGGTTTAGGTCAGCACACAAGTGAATTGGTTTGCAATTAGACAGTTGCCTACAGTGTGGCGCATATCTGGAATGGATTGTAGAGCGAAAGACAACATTGTTGATGGCAGTTCGGCCAAAGGGCAATAAGGCTGGCAATTGCCGACCCATTGCTTGTTTTAACCTATTATGGAAAGTGTTAACAGGTATCCTCATAGGGAAATTATATACGTTCCTTGCGGAAAACAATCTACTTCCAGTAGAACAAAAGTGATGCTGAAAAGGATTCAAGGGCACCAAGGACCACCTTGTGATAGACAAGGTTGTAATGAAGTACCAAAAAGAACTTTTTGCATGACCTGGATAGACATTAAAAAGGCTTAGACATGTTGCCGCATTCGAGGATTGTTAAAACGTGCGTGTCTAGTTGGAAAACACGTATCTTCAGTAACAACCAATAGCCGAGGTAACAATCAAAAGAGGTATCGTACAGAGAGATTCTTGTTCATCTTTACTGTTTGTTATAGCCTCGATTACACTTTCTGTAGTTCTACGCTAAGCCAATGCGCACTACGAGCTGAGGAAGAATGGACCTCGTCTAAACCACCTTTCATTCCCTCTCACTCTCTTTCATTCTCATTCACGCTCACTCGTTCTCTCTCTCTCTCTCTCTCTCTGACTGGAATAACCATGCATCTCTTCTACAGCAAGACACCTGTTTCTGTTCCTCTGTCATACTGCTCTAACCTCCCATCACCTGGCACAAAAGTACCTTCTCCAATACCTCCCTCAAATGATCTTTGTTTTGCAAGTTACATGGTGAACGTACTGGTGCTGGTACCACATAAAAAATCACTCGGTCTTCTCTGTAAAGTGGTTGGAATTAGGAAGGGCATCCAGCCGCAAAAACTGTGCCATAACAGACCTCGCCTGTGCTAGTTCCACATAAAAAAAACACCTCACCACTCTGTAAAGTGGTTGGCATTAGGAAGGGCATCCAACTCTAAAACCTATGCCAGACAGTGAAGCTTGGTGCAATCCCATATATATATATATACGCTCACATACATATATTACAAATTTAAAGGTGTGCGTGTGTTAGAGGCAAAGGAGAAGATACTTGAATCCAATAACAATAAAGTGTTGATAAATGGAAATCAAAATGAAGCAGATAGATGAAACAGACCCTGAAATGGAGGTGCTGATTGGGACTGTACAGATGTGCAGCAAGGATATAGGAATGGAGTTCGGGATCTCAAATGTGCGTTGTTCACTTTGAAACGAAGGAAACGAGCAGATTGTAGGGGCATAGAACTGCCAAACGGAGAGCGAATGGGAGTCCCCGATGATGATGGGTACAAGTCCCTCGTGATCCTGGAGCTGGACAATATCTTGCACAGAGAAATGAAAGACGCGGTCACCACTACATATTTGAGGCACCTCAAACGTCTCTTGAAGTCGAAACGGGAACCTTGTGACTACCATCAAGAAGCCTTGTGACGGCCATCAAATTATGGGCTGTTACTGTAGTCCGCTATAGTGCACCAATTCTGAAATAAACGGGAGCAGAGGTTGACCAACTCGATCGCACTACCCGAAAGCCGATGACAATGTATGGTCCTCTCCACCCTTTAGGCGAATGTACACTGGCTGTGCATGAAGAGATGTAAATGTGTACGTACCCTGATTACCGCACGGTAGTGCATCGACATTGAAAGAATATACATGACAGAGTATTTGTTAAACAGCGAACAAGACCTGTTACAGTATGCTACTAATGCAGAAGGATTTACCGACGATGGAGTTGAGAGTGCTAAAGAATTCCCTTCACGAGAGAGAAGAAACACTAATCCACGTGGAATTAACATGATCATTTCCATCGTGAAAGTAACACTTTTAAAGACCAGGAAGCATCATGTAGGTGGCTCAGCAAAGGAGACCTTAAAAAGACTGAATGCCTAACCACCGCTGCCCAGAACCAGGCATTGAATACCAACTCAGTAAAAAGAGATATATACCACACAAGTGCAACGAATCTCTGTATAATGTGTGGGAAGAAGGTCGAAAGCGTGACGCACATTGTTAGCCCAAAACGCTCAATGGATACTAAGCCGGAAGTACGGATACGAGGTAACGGGTTCTTGGTACCAACATACACTGGAAAAGGTAATGGGCGAAAACGGGAAGGTATAGATCCTCTGGAACTTTGACTTCCAGACAGACAAGTTGTTAGAGTACTGAAGGCCAGATATAGTAGGAGGGACACCCTTAGAAGGGACATACAAAAGTGCCTAATAATCGATGTGGCAGTGCCAGGAGATCAAAAATATTTTCATGAACGAAAGAGAAATATGGAAACCTGAAAATTGATATCGCCAAGATGTGGCAGCTGCGAGAGTGAGACATAAAGGTTGTTCCAGTTGTCATCGGAGCATTGGGTTAAGTACCACCCAAACTGAATAAACATCTAGACACTTTAGAAATACCCTATGCATACTGCGTAAAGTACTGTTAGAGGTCCTTGTTGTGACTTGACAGACAGTATAAACCCCCGGTACACAGTATATCTTCAATCTACAACATCACAATGTTGGATACTGTGCGACGTCTTCAATAATAATAATAATAAACTAGTTTAGTGCAGCTCCAGAAACCAGAGTTGTTAGGGATAGCTAGGATATTTAAGAAGAAGGTTCTTGGCAGCTAAGGTTACTTGTTGCAGCCCGATGTTACGCATTTTTCTTTTCCAACAGTTTAATCTGTTGTGCATATATGAAATATTAATGATAATGATAATGATAATAATATCCTGCGGGAGGGCAAAGTGTCTAAAACTGAAATAGACAAACTAGTAGAAAAAATACACACTGAAAATAAAACTAACCTCCTAACAACTCAAAACAATGGGCTACAATCAGACAAAAATAGTACAGGAACAAATAGTACAGCACAGCAAATCAACAACACACATAGACAAGCAAATGCTGAAACACAAAAACAACAACAAACAAAATATCACACATTATGACAGACCAGCAATAATCGATGATGGAGACGAAATAACACAAATAGAAGAAAACATCACAAAATTGATAAATATGAGTCAGCGTAAACGTCTCTCCAGACTACAAACAAATAAACAGCTCTGTGAAAGGATAAATAGATGCAACAAAGCTTTGCAAGAAATAATGACCACATCAAAAGATACCCTAGATATCAACAAACGACCTGATATACTTAGAAGCTGTAGAAATATCCAGGAAAACTGGACATGACCCTCACGAAGATAAAAAGACCCAGCCAAATCTCAAACCTCAAAATGGAGACAGAGCATAATGAATAAAATTAAAAAACAGAAGAAAGACTTATCCCTACTCTGTGAATTAGTAAAAAGAGCGATGAAACATGAAAAATATAAAAAAGACCTATATAACAAAACAATGCAACATACAAATAAACAAAATACCTGGGAGGTAAATGAAAACAATAAGCAGGACAAAGCAGCAAAAACGTGGTGCATACAAAGTACGAAAAACTTCTTCCAAGAAAATAGAGAATTTAAAATAAACTCGAAAAGATTTTACAGATAATTAAATTTAACAACCATATCAATAGATGACATGCCAACAACATCAGAGATTCCGTCTTTCTGGGAAGGTATATGGAACAAACAAGAACAACACAACAAAAATACTCAGTGGAAAAATAGGGAAAAGGAAAGCAAGAGTAAAATAGAGCGACAGGTATGGCCCACCCTCACAAGCCAAGATATTATGGACACACTGAGGACTACTAGTAACTGAAAAACCCCAGGATAGATAAGATCCCCAACTTCTGGCTGAAACATCTCATCAGTACCCATACTGACACAGCGGCAGCTTTTAATTCAATAATAAGCAAGCCAGAATATACACCGAACTGTATGCTGGAAGGACAAACCACCATAATTCCCAAAATCAAAGACGCCATACACCCACAAAATTATAGGCCAATAACATACCTATCAACTACCTACAAAACCCTCACATCAGTCATCTACAACCGGCTTATAATACACCTGGAAAACAACAATGTTTACCAGAAGAACAAAAGGGGTGTCGGAGAGGTATGTAAGGAGCAGCTTCTGGTAAATCGAGCCATTATAGAGGACTGTAAGAAGAGAAGGAAAAACCTCAACAAGTTTGGATTGATTACCAGAAAGCATTTAACAGTGTTCCACGCTCATGGATACTGGAATCTCCCCACACAAATAAAGTAGCTCCTACACTACTAAAATATTTCAACCATTGAATGGCAAACTGGAAAGCCAGTATAACACTGAAAAATGAATAACAAGTCATTAATACATGCCCTATATCCATAAAAAGATGGATTTTCCAAGGAGACTCGTTGTCACCCCTGCATTTCTGACTTACTCTAACCCCGCTAACAAACCTGCTAAATGAAACCACCATGGGTTACAAATGCTATGGTCAAACAATAAACCATCTCCTATATATGGATGACTTAAAACTTTCACTAAAAATATCACGAAACAGAAAAACCTTCTAAACATTGTCCATAGTTTTGCAGAGGGTGCACATCAATATTTTTGAACTATTTGGAAAAAGCAAATATCTTGATATTTACCATATATTTTAAAACAGGTCGGAAAAAGAATTCGTTATAATGTTCGATAACGGGACACGTTCCATGTTCCAAATGCTTGAGCATACTGACATAGCGTTGTTTAGAATAAATGAGTTCCCTCACCACGCCAGCCAAACGAATACAATTTTAAAGGCTGCAGGTCTTATGCTTTTGTCTGTTAGCAGCTTGGAAATATTTGACAGTTCAACAAACCAACAATTCAATGTCAGCGCATTCTACAATTCCAGCAGCAGCAGTAACAGCAGCAACAACAACAACAACAACAACTACAACAACAACAACAACAACAACAACAAAGACGACGACGATAATAACAAAAAAAGTTGAAAGAAACGCGAACACCACCAACGTCACCGCCGTTGCCGTCAACATCACCGCCGCTACAGCCATGAAAAGAGATGCTGAAAAGGGGACCTCATTTTTGATTACTACAAGAAATGCGGAAGATTCCCGGATAAATAAAGAAATTAAAACTGGTCACCCCAGGTGATAAAAAACATTTTGAGATGCACTGTTACATACCGCTGCAACAGAGAAAAATCGCGCCGGGTTGAAAACGTTACCGAGGACCAAATTCAAAAATATATTGGGCGCGTGTAGGAACATAAGACCAAAATCACTCGAGGAAAGAAGTTTGACACGATTGAAGAGCGATTTGCTACTGAAGAAGAAGCTCAGTTTCATTCTGGTGCTTCATTGAGGAATGAAGACTTCTACTTAATCCCCAGTTATCGCGGCCAACGCCTTGCAAAAGATAGGGTGATAAACGTGCTGCCAGAAATATCTATCACCTAGTTAGTGGCGGCCGTCTTGGTGGGTATAGAGGAAGAGATGACTATCCTGGAGGTAAATAAAATACTTCAACAAAACTGGTCAGTTATAGGTATATAAACCAACCAAAAATATATTGACGAGGAACCTGACCTGAGAGACCACCCGGAAGGCAACCACCTGTCAGTTATAGCGGTGGGTAAAAAGTCGAGATGTTACATATGTGGGTCTGTAACAAACTTAAAGGCTTTCTACCCTCAAACTAAGACAAACCACCCACTGCTGCCAACACCACAAATACAAAATCTAGTAGAAGTGCAAAGGACTCCAGCACCTACACCCAAAGCAAGACAACGAAGTTTACTCCCGGCCCACACGGAGGAGCAAGCGGCCGGTTTCGGTCCCGTTTTCAGAGGCTGGATCACTGCAATGCACAGCGGCACTTGCTTGATGGTCAAAGTAAAGGGCCACCAATTGGGACCGTTTCACATCGTACGCTCGGTCCGTCAGGGCTGTTCGCTGTCGCCTCTTCTGTGCTGGCTCTCGAATCATTGCTACAGAAGTTGAAACAGTTGAGGGGCACCCTTTTCTAAAGGAATAAGGTTGCAGGGGTGAAAATCAATGCACACAGGTCGATGGGCTTGCAGCTGGGCCCCTGATGATGCAGGTCGATGCCATCGGTCGACTTCGTCAGACGCTGGCCTGACGGATTAGTTAAACTGCTCTGGGTCTGGTTCGGCCCAGGTGGATAATAATTAGGACGAGGTGACGAACAGGATGACCAGTCTTACCCAGAAATGGGCAGAGAGGAAGCTGTCCCTGAAAGGTCGGGCAGAAGTAGTGAAAACCTACATCGCCTTCATAATCATTTATCGCCTGACCTTCGTGCCCTAACCCGGTTATTGCTTCGGACGGGTTCCAATAGTCAGCCGGTCAGTCTGCTGCCAGCATCACTATCGTCCTTTCTTCTTTATCTTCTTCTTTCCTTTTACTCTTGTATACTATGTATACTTCTCTTCTTTGTTTTATTGTATACCGTGTATACTTTATTTTCTTTTATCATATGTAAACCTCCACACTTCATGTCTGTCTTTGTACTCCCCCCCCCCTCAGCCTTCGCTCTGGTGGCAAACAATGAAAATTTATTAGTATTACTTGTACTGTAATGTTTTGTAATGTACTGCTAGATTGCTTTAAATATTAGTTTCAAATTTTGGCACAAGGCCAGCAATTTTCGGGGAAGGGAGTAAGTCCATTACATCGACCTCAGTACTCAACTGGTAGTCATTTTATCGATTCCGATATGATGAAATGCAAAGTCGACCTCGTCGGAATTTGAACTCAAACCGTAAAGACGGACGAAATGCCGTCAAGCATTTTGTCCGGCATGCTAACGATTCTGCCACCTCGCTGTCATAGATAGCTTTAAATATTACATGCTTTCATGCAGTAAAAATACTTGTTTTCCTAAATATGAGCTGCTGGAATGTGTATGCGTTTAATAAGCCTGTGCATCTGTTATGCTCTCATATGCGGTAAATTGGCTGTCGACATAATTAATGTAAGGAGCATTGGGAAACTAAAGTAGAATAAAATATTTATAAAGTAAAACAAAAATAATAATATACGTTTAATATACCCTGTAGTATATTATGGTTGTATAATGAACAAGTAATTAATATGTACGTACCAGCTACCAGGAATATGTTTAAGATGTAAAATTGATATATCCAATAGTGTTACACCGCTACATTTAGTAGCTATTTAAGCAATGTGTTCGTGACTGTTTAATGGGTTGAATGTGGTGCTGATGAAGGAGCAAGAACTCCTGAAATATAGCATATACACCCATTACCTATTTTTCCATCTTCGATCGCTTTGTTTACATTAGACGTGTTCAGATACGAAACATCGTACCAAATGGGTGCTGGTTCTAATGTTTAGAGATAATCTGTAGAGATAACTTTAAAAAGAATATTAAAACATGGCACTCTCTTTTTTCCACCTTATTTTCTTCAATCGTTCTCTCTCTTTATTTTTTTTTTTACCTATTCTCTTTTTCATTCTATTTCTCGCAGACGCTTCCAATGAGAAGTTTTATTTACCTCTTCGTACAAGTTGTTTTCCGTTATTAAGGATTGCTCGCAATAAATGTTCTGTAGTTTCTTAGCCAGACTTCTTACACATTGGAACCTTCCATACCAACAGTCGTAGAACTTGCACTCGGAAGTGTGAACATATCCAAGACAACGAATATTGACAGCTGGAAAAAAGAAATCAATACAACAGAAACACAAAGATGTTGGATAGCATGTCACTGTCGTCGTCATCGTCGTCGTCGGAATAGGTGTTGTTTTTCAGTTGCTAAGACTTAGGTAAGCTGTGATTAAGCATCCATAGTATGAAAGGCATTCCAATCAAGACCATCCTGTCTTTTTAGATATATCTTAGACTATTTAACATGTTTCCGTTCTATTTATTTTAAAGACAGCAGAGCGTAAATTCTAGCAAGCTGAGCGAAGGCATTGAGGATTTCTTGTTAGCCCTAGGTGAGACGTGGTGAGCAGACCTAAGTTTAAAGGCATTCCAAGCATGACGATCGCATATTTTTCAGCAGACATTATGTAACTGGCTGGTCGATGGGATTTCGCTTGATGAATTCATCTTATCAAGGATCTAGGTTTATTATTATTAATAGTAGTAGCAGTAATTTAAGGGTACTTGTTTAACTGAATCGTTAGAGCGTCGCACAAAATGTCTTGCGGAATCTATCTCGCTCTTTACGTTCTGAGTTCAAATCCCATCGAAGTTAACTTTCATCATTCAGGGGTCGATAAAACACAGTACCAGTTATATATTGGTTTCAAATTTTAGCACAAGGCCAGGCATTTTAGGGGGATGTGTTAAGTCGATTACATCAACCCCAGTGAACAAACGGGTACTTATTTTATCGACCCCGAAAGGATGAAAGGCAAAGTCAACCGCAGCGGAATTTGAACTCAGGACGGACGAAATGCCACAAAGCATTTTGCCCGGCGTGCTAACGATTCGGCCAGCTCGCCGCCTTAATAATAATAATAATAATCCTTTCTATACTAGGCACGAAGGCCTGAAATTTTTGGGGGGAGGGGAGTAGTCGATTA